>VWZE01015728.1:151354-164052 GCA_013396675.1 Eubucco bourcierii
AACCCTTGCGATACTGTGATACTGTGATACTCCAGGTGGGGTCTGACGAGAGCAGAGTAAAGGGGCAGAATCCCCTCCCTTGCCCTGCTGGCCACACTGCTCTTGATGCAGCCTCGGACTCGGTTGGCTGTCTGGGCTGCATGTGCACACTGCAGGCTCATGTTGAGCTTTTCATCAACCCAGACTCCAAGGTCCTTTTCCTCAGGGCTGCTCTCCAGCCATTCACCACCCAGCCTGGAGTTGTGCTTGGGATTGTGCCTACCCAGGTGCAGGACCTTACACTTGGCCTTATTGAATTTCATCAGGTTGGCCTGGGCCCACCTCTCCAGCCTGTCCAGGTCCCTCTGGATGGCATCCCTGCCCCATCCTCTATTATGGGATGTATATTGTGCATAAAATATTTTAATATCATCAGATTTCAACTTACCCTAGTTTTAAAACTTAAATTCACAGATTTCTTCTGTTTGGAACAGCTCACCCATGCAGCCCCATGAGGAGCACTTTTTCCACATGTTTTTTTTTGCAAGGAGTATTTACAGCAGTCATTTTTATGCTCAGTACATTTTGGCAGTTCTGCTTGGAAATCTCTTGGCTAAACCTAAGACAAAACCCAAGCTTTATTGCATTAAACAGCTCACATTGAGACAGTAAAAGTTTGTGTACGATAAAGTGATGAGCACCACCGGAATACACTTGAAACATTCACACAGCTAATTTGTTTGTAATCAGAAGGAGTGAGATTCTTCACCCTTCTGCTTAAAACTGTTACTGCTGCCAAATGCACCAACCTGCTGTAATGTTTGGTGAGAGATACCAATATCTGCAAATCATTGCTTCTCCTGTACTCTTAAAAAAAACTTACTTTTTTTTCCTAGCTTGGGCCAAAGTTGTTGGATGCCACCAGGAAATACTTCCACCCTTAAAATCTCCATCCACAGGTTTGGTTTTGACCCAGGTTGTAGGCTGAGCTGACTAGAAAGGTGAAGGAAGGACTACACAGCAGGATGCTAAAGAGAAAAGAACATACAACAGTTGGGGTTCCTTTAAAATGAAAAGAGTACTGCTTTCTCTACGAGGCATCATAGAATTAGAGAATAGCAGCAGTTGGAAGGGACCTCCACAGATCATCCAGTTCAACACCTCTATCAAAAAAGGATTACCCCTTGCAAGTCAAACAGAACACATACAGACAGGTCTTGAAAGTCTCCAGAGAGGGAGACTCCACAACCTCTCTGGGGAGCCTGGTCCAGTTCTCCAGCACACTCACAGTAAAGTTTTCCTGATGTTTGAGGTGGAACTTCTTGTGTTCCAATTTGAATCCATTGCCCCTTGTGCTATCACAGGACACCATTGAAAAGAGACTGGCACCTTCTTGACACTCACCCTTCAGGTATTTATAAACATTAATAAGACCTCCTCTCAGTCTTCTCTTTTCCAGACTAGACAGCCCCAGGTCGTTCAGCCTTTCCTCATCAGAAAGATGTTCCAGTCCCTTCATCATTCTCATAGCCCTTGATTGGACATTCTTTCACATACCCTGTTCCTCTTGAAGTGGGCATCCCAGAACTGGAGACAATACTCCAGATAGGGTCTCACCAGGGCAGAGTAGAAGGAGAGAAGAACATCTCTTAGTGTGCTGCTATTACATTTTGGGAGTTGACGACTGCAAGACCTCACTTTCACTTCTATTTTTCATCTAATTTTGCTCAGTTGGTGAGGGACATGGATACTCCTGAATCACAGAAAGCAGGTGTCTCATTTCCCTGCTGCTAACAATAATAAACTAAGAAGTTACAGGTACAGAAACCATCACTGACATTCAATTTATATATATATATATATACACACACACACCCCTAAAGTGCAGGCAGCAGCAAATGGATACAATTTCTCCAAAGTGCTAACAAATCAACAGAATAGGAAAGACCAAGTCAATTTCTAACAGCCTACAGTTAAAAAGGGGATTGTGAACATGCATCTTTGCACCAAAATATATCTGAAACACATGGTAGAGGCCAAATAGACTACAGATGAAGCTGAATAGACTGATCATCAGAAGCTGGTGTGCATCCTTACATTGGTCAGAGACTGATCCTAGCATGGTGACATTACATGACATCGAATTCAGACTAAAGGTTACCAGAGAATGACTCTCAGATCACCTTTCTCTGTATGAAAGTTTTGCACAGTGGGCTGGGTGTGTGTAAGACAGCCATATATTAGCAAAGGTGAAAGAAGCAGTAAAGAGTGCTGTAAGAATCACAGAAACATTCAGGTTGGAAAAGACCCTCAGGATCACCAAATCCAACCCATAACACTACTCTACAAGATGCAGCCTAAACCATATCCTCAAGCACCACATCCAAAAGACATCTAAACACATCTAGGGTTGGTGACAACTCCACCTCTCTGGACAGCCCATTCCAATGCTGACCACTTTTGCTGAGAAAAGATTTTTCTAATGTCCAGTCTAAACCTACCCAGACACAGTTTGAAGCCATTCCCTCACTAATTACCTCAGAAAGAAACCAGCACCAACCTCTCCACAATGTCCTTTCAGGTAGCTGTAGACAGTGACAAGGTCTCCCTTCAGAATCTCCTTCAGGATAGTGACATTAATAAGTGCCCAGAAAGTAAAACAACGCAGAAGTTAAGGTAATAAATACAAGACAGAGGCAAGCATGGTTCATGTTCCTGAATCAAGAGCAAGAAGAAACAGAAATATCTGCCATGAACTGTTTTCCTTTTCTGCAGGAAATATGTCAACATGTTCTTTGTAGATGTTCAGCTCCTCCATTTATCCATCAAACATAGCTGAAGTTGACTTACTGAAAAAATCACCAGGAAAAAGGGAGGTCAGATTACAACATCCACTGGCACTTGCAATTGCTGTGTAACTGTCAATACCAGATGCCTTGGGAAACCAAACAAGCTCTTCTCTTAGAAAACTGTTTACAATTTCAGGAACTGAAGGATCCTCCTGAGCTAACATATGATAAGAGCAGAGCAGAGCGAGTCACGGAGAGGAAGACATTGATGATTAAGGGTGTAAGTCAACACAGTGAAACTTGTCCTAGCTCAAAGTTAGGTAGGTGCTCAAGCAATGGCAAAGGAGCAGAAAATCCCTAAGAAACTGCAATCAGAGAAAGGAATCCACCAGAGGAGGAGAAAGATAGGAAGGGAAAGAACCAAGGGAAAGAAAAAGATGAAGGAGGTCAAAACAACAGCTAAGTTGCAATAGCAATTACTGCAAAGTCCTTAAAGTAAAGGAAACCTCATATTTGAGCTCACAGAGTGTGCCAATACAACAGGTATCAGACAAAAAAAAATAGAATGCATGCAGGCAATGAAACAACACAGTCAAGCAGGCGCAGTGGGAGCTTTGTACAAAGTCTTTAGCACATGAGAAATCTTGACAATCTATCCATGGCATCACAAGTAATGCATATACAGCTTTCCACCACTTAAAGATCAATGGGAGGAACTGAGGATGTTCAAATATCTCATGTTTTGGAACACGAGATATTCGAACAATCTAACAAGTGGGAAGATGAAAAGAGATAAAGAATTAGATGAAATCATTAAAATCAAGTGAATGCTGGAAAAATAGTTGTATTTTACAGGATGCCTGGATATTAGGAAGAAATTCTTTCCAGTGAGGATGGTGAGGCACTAGAACAGGTTACCCAGGGAGAATGTGGATGCCCCTTCCCTGGAGATGTTCAAGGCAAGGTTGGACAAGGTCTTGAGCAACCCAGTCTACTGGAAAGTGTTCCTGCCCATGGCAGGTGGGGTTGGGACTAGACGATCCTTAAGGTGCCTTCCAACCCAAACCTTTCTAAGACTTTGAAATTAGGAGGTCAATTAATAAGCAAAGAGCTGATTCTAGTCACTCAAAAAAATGTAACATCTATCCTGTCGTTTTTCATTGCTGTTTTCTAAACTGTGTCTCCTTGCTCTGTAATAAAGATCCGACCATGTTTAGTAGACTACCAAGGAGTCTGTAGACAACCTACTGATAGTCGCACTATAAAGGAAATTCTAAGAAAGTATCAGGATAAGGAATCAATTGATCATGTGAAATGCCCCCTTGTGAGATAAAGGCATCTAAGTACCAAAGATGATTTTATGTTCCAATTTCTGTTTCAGAATATCAGAGCAAAACATCACACTGTCCCCTGTTTAGATCACATAGCTGGCCTAGAATAAGATGAATTTTGCGTTGATACTATGTTTGCAGAAATTGTTCATTGCGTGTTCCCTCTGACTGGATGCTAAAAGGAATTTAAAGATGCATGGGCCAACTCAGCTGCCTCTGACTGGATGCTAAAAGGAATTTAAAGATGCATAGGCCAACTCAGCTGCTAGGTAATAACAACATCTGAAATTCACAGCTCATGAATCTTTGCCATGTCAGGGGAACCCCTCAACAAATCTTAGTAGCTTCCATTTGGAGTGAAAAGAGTGGTGATGAAGAGTTTCTTCTGTATGATTCTGGGTTGCTGGGACAGCTGTAGAGCCAAAATAGAGAGCTTTACCACGGACCAGGAATCATAATGTTATTATGTCTATTACCCTCTGTGATGGTTTGGGAGTTACCTGCCCCCCACAACAATGAAATCACCCAGACTAGACTCAGCCAGCTAGAAGTTAAGGGATGAAGCTATATTCACAGCTTAGCACAATTTACAAGCACGTATATATATATATATATATACACACACACACATATACACACACTATACAGGTATACACAAGTTAAAAGTAATACAGAAACACAAAATTCCCTCCAAAACAATCGGATTGCCAGGAGGATTCTGACCCAAATCTCCCCACACCCCCCTTTCAAAAATAACCAGATCAATCCCCATATATCTCACACGATGAACCTGGAAAGATCTGAGGTGAGATGTCAAATAGAAGACAAGGAGGTTAGAGGAAATAAAGGGTTAGGTCCGATTAGAGTTAAGGCAGAAAGCCACACACTGTCCAAGTGAAAGAAGCTAAACAACTATTGAGAACTGAGAAGTGTGTCACAAGTGAATGCCTTATCTGTATTTTGACTAGCTGCACTTCTCAGCAAAAGAGCAAGATAGGTTACATCATTGTTTTCCTTTCTTCTCTTTAAATCCTTAAAGCTAAGGATTTAATTTCTCTCAGTAAAATATTCCAATTAGCCTCAAACCAGCGCACCCTCATTCCTACAAAGGGATTTGTAACAGAAAAGGAAAATAGTGCAGCTCACTGTGAGGCCAGGTTTTGTCAGCATTCAGAACAATGCCAATGTTTTCTAACTGGCACCAAGTAAGCACTTTTTGACTGCTGGTTTTATTTGGCCGGGTGAAATAAGGGAGTTTAGAACAAAGTTGTTGTTTTTTTTCAATTACTTCTATACATCTAATCGTTCTTTAGAAAACTCCCACTGAGACATGTAACTGGACAATCTGCACACAGTTCTATGCAAAAAAATATCACCTGAAACCAATCAGCTGCTGAGAAAGAACCACAGGCAACAAACCACTAAATTATGCAGCTAAGACACTTAGAACAAGGACACATGGCTCTGATTACTGTCACCTCGCTGCATTCACCATTTACAGCTCAGAGGCAAATCTTTGTCAGACACAGATGTACTCAGTGAGCTACCTGTCCTTTGAGATACTGAACACTGTCCAAGTTCTATACAATGCTCAGAGGTCAGCGTAATCTTACTGACTCATTCACATCTTCCACAGTCTCAGTGACAAAGCGCACACCACTGCATCCCCAGTGGAGTCTGTTTTCTGATGTCACTCCATCCTTCCATCATCGTGCCACTGAGAGCCACACACCTGTTTGTTGCTTCTCAATACTCCTGGAAGGGACAGCAAAGCTCTTTTGGAGAAAGTGGAAGTAGTCCCACATCTATTCCTGCACTTTCTGATACAGTCAGAGAGCTGTCTTTGCATGTCACAGTCATTTCAATGCCCTCTTTAAATCTTTGTTTAGCCAGTATCCATAAGTAGGTGTGATGTTCTGTGTTAGCCCTCACAGAACTATCTAGCAGCACATCTAACAGATGTTTTGTGAAAGTTCCATCTATTATGGCACAGAAATCTGACAGATATTTACTCAGTGGAAATTTAGGATAGGAAGCAGGAGTTAGACACCTAAGAATTGTTATGCTTGCAATTATTCATTCCTCACAGAACAACCCCCACAACTAAACATATTAAAATGAGAACAGGAGGTGGATTTTTATAGGTTATCTTCTCTTTTAGCTACAATACTAAACGCACTGCAATGCACTGTCTTAAGGTGATGTTCACCTGTTGGATGTGATACTTGAAGAAAACACACCACTTAGTTGACAGCAGGGTGGGGGAAGGGGGAGTTGTTGTAAAAAGAAAGAAAAGCATCACTTCCAAACTTGGAGACATAGGCTGGAATTCATGGCTATTTTTTACCTAATCCAAAAGAAAAAGGTAAATTTTCATCATAAGTTAAGACTACTGTGAGCATTGTCAGGACTTGCTTACAATGACCTCAGTAAGGATGAAAATGGGCCTCAGATGCAAAAGCATATGTATAAATGCTCTCCATGGCTACAGGTTTCAAATATAGCCATGGGAAGAGTCAAGTGCCTTTGTGCCCCATTCAGTTCAATAAGAACAGAAGTATCTTCAAAAGCAAGTCACAGATCCTGTTAAAATCACAGCCAAAAATGCTCATTATGCTGGAATTCTGTAACACAATACACTTCCTAGAAAACTCAGCATGTTCAGGAGATCAAGAAGTGGGACATAAAGAAGGTCCATATTCAGTATAAGTGATGCAATGCAGTCAATGCAATAAACTATGCAGCGAGAAAGGCATGGACCAGATAGAAAATGATTGGAAGTCTAGAAGACATGACCTATGAGAGAAGATTAAATGAATGTCCAGTCTGAAGAGGAATCATATGAAAAAGGACAAGATCTAAAAACATTTAAATATAAACAAAATGTATCAATGAAAGGAAGAAGAAAAAACCAAAAATTGAGTGGAGAGCTTGGAAGAGCAATCCACCCCAAGTTACCAAGTAGAGAGGTTACAGTGGGCTCAGAAAAACTTGTGAACCAAAACAGATCAGATGACCAAAACAGCAAGATGACAGTATCACAGAGTAACAGTATGCTTGCACTCCTTGCTGGCATCTTGCTGTAACTGCTGTTAGAGGTAGACCTGCAGTCCTGGACCACAAGATCAGCCCTTGCAATCTTACATGGTCTCCACACCCATGGTGAGCAGAAGACAGAATGATTAGGCTTAAATCTGCAGAAAGGAAAATTAAAGTTAGCTACAAAGAAAGGGAGAACCAAATGTCCCCCTACCAACAAGGACAGTGATTCTTCTAAACTTTTTTTATTTGATTGCTTGCTTTAACTTGATTGCTCAAAGAAGAGGCAGGATCTCTGTCACAAGAAGATTCTTGAGGGCTGAAAGAAATCCTGCCTTTGGAGAGAAGAATGAACTGGATGACTGTTGGGTCTTCTTTCCTTTTATGGTATGGGAATTTAATACTGAATGATTGTTAAAGCCCATCACCTTCCCTGCATATAGGGTCTCTGGACTGGTTTTAGAGACCTGGTCTAGCTTAAAACAAAACAAACAAAACCACCCACAAACAAACAGAAAAACCCCAAAACCAAAAAACCAAAAAACCCCCCAACATTTACCATGCTGCATTATTTCCTCAGGTGAGGAAGACAGCCTATGTACCTGAGCCTGCAGCTGGGACAGTTATGGGGCACTGAAGAAACTACATCTGCCAACAAGCTCCAAGAATCTTCTCTGCTTGCAGAGGATATCTTGCAAACTGGTTGCTAGGTGCTCTGCTCCTTGACATTTATGTGCTTGAGCAAAGCCACATCTGCTGTTTAGCAAAACGTCACAATAAATGTAATTTTTAACCATTGTCTGCTGCAGTTCTGGTAAGCCTGTAAGCAAAACCTGCATTATTTCAGTTTGTAGAAGTCCTGTTATCTGACAGCCAGATATAGGCTGCCTCTTAAAATGCTGGGGGCTGGTGAAGAACAGCAAGTGAAAACAATATATTATCTACGGACAATAATATCTCCCTTTAATATCTTAGCTAAAATAAATGGGCTTGGAGAGATATTCCTATTAATTCATCACTTTTCAATAATGCAAGCTAGAAAGAATATGAGCATGTTCATGCAATCCATTTGTTACAGTTTAAGGCTAAAGAAGTGAGTGTGTAGAATCATAGAATGAATTATGGTACACTTTTGGTTGAAGATGACCTTAGAGGTCATTGAGTCCAACCTTTCTCTAATGCCACCGAGGTTGGTGCTAAACTCAGCACCACATCTTTGCATTGTTTAAACACCTCTAGGGATGGACACCCAACCATCCCCTTGGAGAGCCTATTCCAGAGTTTGGGAACCATTTTGGTGAAAGAGTTTCTCCCAATATCCAATGGGAATTTGGGGAAAACAAAGAAAATACCAGGAATTGTCGTCTCACATTCTACCTCTTCTTTTTTTTTTTTTTTTTTTTTTTTTTCCTTCTTCTTAATGGAAAGATATCTTAGTAAAAGAGGGACGAGGCAGAGATGTGACAGATAGCCTGAACTGTTATTAAACACTATATCTGGACTGTACAGTACATACATTCCACTCATTAAAAGTTTGGGTTATGCAGCTAGCAGGAAAATTGCAGTTTTTCTTGGGCTGATTCCAATATGGGTAAAATTAAACCACCGAGAAGAGGAGGGGAGGTGGAAACTCTCCTGAGAGAAACTGATGGTGTGCAATTGAGAGAAGCTTTTAGTAGACATTAGCCTGGACCTGAAAAAAAGAATAAATCTGTGTTTGAGCTCTGGTTCTAGATGGTGCCTAACATCTGGTTTAGTAGCTTACTATCCCTGTATGGATTCTTCAGGTGTCAGAGGAGAACAATGCTACTTCTGTCTAGCTGACTTGTTGCAGGGGCTATTGCTTGCCTTTGGTAAATGTTCTGGGGGATTGATGTGTTAGTTGGGAGGTGAACAGGTGAAAAAAAAACACTACTAGGTGGCTTTAAAGATGGAGTCCTTTGGTTTTGCTGGATGGATAAAAATCATGACAGAATAATGCAAAACGGTTTCCTCTTGACAGTTTTAAATATCAGATTTGATTAGCTAAAGATGAGTTTGGGATTCATTGCTGGTTTGGCTGGCTGTGGCAGGGCAGTGTGAGAAGAGCAGCACTGCAGCACCATTGCATAGAAAAGCTGGACTGAGAATGGGTAGTCCACATTCCACTGACTCCTGCTAAGCTACAAGGAGGTGTGAGAATGGCAGATGGAAAACAAGGTCCTGCTTTCATGCCTGCTGCTATTATAAAAATACATCAATAGAGAGCAGAGGCTTTGAACCTCTCAAGCCAAAGTGACAGTGATCAAGAGCCTTTTCTGGGCTAGCTATTCAGTAACAAGGAAAGCTTGAGCAGAAGGCTCAACAGCCTCCAAGTAACAGCAAAGTATTGAACAACAGCTATACAATATTAGAGGATTTTTGGGTACCTCACACATTCACAGTTTCTGCAGCACCACTTTGTGAAAATTGCACCCTTGATCTGGACTTGCAATTTTCAGCCATTACTTCAGAGAAAGAGAGAGAGGGGGAACAAGTCTTAGCAGATCTGTCTCTTGAGAGATAGGTGACACCAGGCAGTCCACTGCAGGCTGATGTGACAAACTCCCAAAAGCTGTTAAGTCATGGATTCCATGATGGTTTGGCTTGACCTCAATAGCCAAAACTTTCCTGCACTGTTGGGAGCATTAAACTAGCCATTAGTTAATCAAATGTGAATTCAGCAATACTGAAGAAACCCAGCACATGAGCCAGGCTTGTCATGATACTTAGATTAAGGAAGTTGAAGGATCCTACTTATATACCAAAACATGAGTCCACATCTAACCATAGTGTCACAGCACAGAGTATACAGGCAGAAAACTTAGAAGGAAAAATATAGTCTTAAATATAAACTAGAGTTGAAAGGAAAGGAGGGGGAAAAGATACGTGTATGTGAACTAGGGATTCTGGGAGACAGAGATGGTTAAGTTAACGTAACACTGAGCTATACACTAAGGGACATATAAAAGCTACTCAATTGCTGCTATAGACTTCATGGATTCCACTGTACATCTTGCAATACTTAATGGTTGATTTCAGTATCAATCTCGAGACAAAAGACAGTTTAAGAATTTCAAATTGCTTCTTGCAATGAAAAACTCAAAACTGGGATGAATCCCAAATGTGACCTATGGGTCCAAACAAAAAGAACCATCTGTGGCCTGTAGGATGGACAAAAGGACAAACCAGCAGCAGTAAGATGCTGCAGACTCCATTGCTTTCTATAGCACATCTCTGCCTCAGATATTCTCTAGATGCAGAGTCACTGTTGTTGGTGTAACACAGACAAACAGCTTTCCCTGGTTACCAATATCAAGCCTGATGCAGGAACACTCCAGCTTCTCCCACTCATCCTTTAGACACTGTACATGGGCCTCATCCATGTGTTTACAGACATACCAAGATAGTCTCTCTCCAACTTTTGTGCAATTTTTATTTCTGCATGAGGGAAGAGGAATTACTGCTCTGCTCTGCACATTCAGAAGATTACAATTTCGGAGAAGATCAGTGAATTTGCAAAGGATTCCCCATCAACCTGAAACTAAGAGAAGTCTTCTGGTGTTTGTAAGGAGACACATCATTAGACATTATTAGAAGTAATATATTTGGCCTGTAACCTTAGAGGTTAATCTGTTGTAACAAATCTGCCATATGAATGAAAACCCTCCCTTCTGTCACAGTAGATGAAAAAGGAGAAATGCTGGCACTGGGACAAAGAGATTTATTGATACACATCAGACAACACACATTTATAAACAATACACATAATATTTGCAGGCATTCTAGTTCCCTCACTGTGTAAACTGGTGTTAATTAGAACTACAAACAGTTAGCAGGGGAGTTCTGTTTCACAGTCTCTGATGTTTATGCATGTTTAGAGGGCTGTTTTTAAAAACTGAAGGCAAAGGAAGGTTATTTCAGGAACAGTGTGTTGCTTCTTACAAAACCTAAGTGATTAGTGCTGAGAGTAATTTGTGTGAAGGTGTTTATCACCTTTGTGCTAGCATTTTTTTTCACTACAGCTTTTCTATTAATGCCAGAGTTTGATACGTAGCTGACACAACGAGGGCTGAGACAGTGGGAAAGCAGATAGGAAACTATAAATAAAGACCAGCTCAAGAATGGAAAAATTTGACTGACACTGTGAAGCTCCTCATTGAGAAAGGATGGCTTTGCATGACTGCTTTCTGCAGAAACAACAGCAAACAGCTGTGTTAAAGTTTAACTAAGCATACCAAACCAAATTGCTACAAGTTATTCACAGTATCACCGGGGTTGGAAGAGACCTCAAAGTTCAAGTCCAAGCCATCACCACAGACCTCAAGACTAGACCATGGCACCAAGTGCCACGTCCAAACAGGCCTTGAACATCTCCAGGGACAGTGACTCCACCACCACTCTGGGCAGCCCATTCCAGCAGTCAATGACTCCCTTGGTCAAGAACTTTCTCCTCACCTCCAGCCTAAACTTCCCCTGGCGTAGCTTGAGACTGTGTCCTCTTGTTCTGGTGCTGGTTGCCTGAGAGAAGAAGGTAACCTCCCCTTGGCTACAACCACCCTTCAGGTAGTTGTAGACAGCAATAAGGTACCCCCTGAGCCTCCTCTTCTCCAAGCTAAACAATCCCAACTCCCTCAGTCTCTCTTCATAGGGCTTGTGCTCGAGGCCTCTCACCAGCCTCGTTGCCCTTCTCTGGATATGCTCAAGCACCTCAATGTCCTATTCAAGGCCTTATTCAAGGTCTGCTCAAGGCCTTATATCTAATACTAGGTCTCTGAGAACATTCTAACATCCTGTGATTCTGTGAAACAGAAAATCTAAGATTCAGGATCCCCCTTTTATATTTTCTTCCTATAGCTTTCAAATGTCGTATCATTTAGCTGTCTATACAATTGGAGATTGATGGTTTTGTCTATACAGGAATAGACTAGCATGATAGTTTAGGAGTTCCCCCCCACACACACACTTTGTAAAATGACCCAGACTAGAACTCAGCCGGCTGGAAGTTAAAAGATGAAGCTCTATTTACAGCTCAGCACAATGTACAAGCAGAGATATACACTATATACAGAATATATTATGTGCACAAGTCCATAGGGTCTGATGAGATCCACCCACGGGTCCAGAGGGAACTGGTAGATGAAGTTGCCAAACCACTGTGCATCATATTTGAAAAGTCATGGCAGACTGGTGAAGTTCCTGCTGACTGGAGAAGGGCAAACATAACACCCATCTTCAAGAAGGGTAAAAAGAATGACCCTGGAAACTACAGACCAGTCAGCCTCACCTCTGTGCCTGGCAAGATCATGGAGCAGATCCTGCTGAAAGTCCTGCTAAGGCAAATGGAAAACAAAGCAGAGGTGATTGGTGGGAACCAGCATGGCTTCACCAAGGGCAGATCTTGCCTGACAAATTTAGTGGCTTTCTATGATGAAGTCACAGCGACAGTGGACAAGGGAAAGGCAGCTGATGTCATCTACCTGGACCTGAGTAAAGCATTTGACTCTGTCCCACATGACATCCTGGTCACCAAACTGGAAAA
>VWZE01015728.1:164854-186815 GCA_013396675.1 Eubucco bourcierii
CTAGTGGGAGGTGTCCCTGCCTATGGCAGGGGGTTGGAACTGGATGATCCTTGAGGTCCCTTCCAACTTTACCATTCTATGATTCTATGATTCTAATATTTACAGAAATATACAAGTAAAAGTTAATACAGAAACACAACTCCTCCCCCAGAAATCAGAGACCCCAGGAGGGGCTCCCAAACACCCTTCCACCTTCTCCCCACCCCTATACCTTACCCCAAGGTTTGCATTACGCTCAAATTAAATTAGGAGGATCAGCCAGGGGGGTTAGAAGAAAAGTGGTTAGTGAGGATTAATCAGCAGAGGAGCCAAAGCCCAGAAGCTGCTAGATGGCCCCAGCAGCTCCTGTTCCAGCAAGCGCCAGAGAGAGACTGACTTATCTATTGTTTTGGTTAGTGTTCCCAAACAATTTCTTAGCAAGCATATGAGTGAAGTAGACATCATGATGTTTTCCTTTCACAGTCTATAATGTAATTTTCTCCATTAAAATATTCTAATTAGCCTCAAACCAGCACAACTAGGAACTTAGTTCATGTTTAAATATTAGGAAATGAGCATCCTGTTTGGAAGGGGATGAATACTATGTATTTTTTTTGCTGGAATGGTCTTGAAGTTTTCCTTATTTGTGGAGAAAGAAGGATATGGAAAGATTATTAGCTAGTATGTGACACAGAACAGCCTTAAAATTAGGACTCCAACTTCAGAGAATTATGTGAAGTTCAAAATAGTACAATAGCCTTTTATAAATTAAGTCGTGAATCAAGATCCGTTTTAAACACTTCTCAGAGTTAATGGTAACTGTATTAATCAAAATGTTAATTCATTCTAAAGATGCTTACAGCAAACATCTCAGGTTCATGTCAAAATGCCCTACTCAGATGAAGCCCTGAAGGAGCTGAACTACACTGGAGAAATTAACATTTTGATCATTGGGGGGGGTGGGGGGTGGGAAGGACAACCTCACCCCCCCACACACACACACATATAACAAATACATCACTCTAATGCATTTTTCTCAGAGGCACTCTGAGAAAATTAACTCCATCATTTGCAAGAAGAGATGTATCTTTTAAAAACCTGAGCCCTGTGGCATGCTGCATCAGTTACCACAACAAAGCATAACGCTTGTTACTCATTCCTTTGTACTACCCAACAATAAAAATCTCATGGAAGGTGGACACAGACCTCATTTCACCCGCTGCAGTATAAACTCAATTAATTAATGCTGGTTTTCTGGTCATCTTTCTGGATTACACTGCAGACCACAGAGTTTCAGAAACTGGGAATATGTTGCTTGGGTTTTGGTTTCTGTTTAACATAAACCCCTCTCTGCTCACTCTGAGGTTAACTCATCACACATGGCAGCAAATCCTCCCTCTGCATTTGTTGATAGAAGAAATCTCTGGCATCTCTGATTCTGCCTGCAAACAGAGTTCCTCAGAAATTATTTCAGGGCTGATTACCAGACTGGGTTGCCACTCGCTGACGTGTACAGAAGAAAGATTAGTGTGAAATATATGGCACGGGAACACTGTTTACATGTTTTGTTAAAAGCAAAACCAAACCATGGTAAATGGACAAGCGTTTTTATGATTAAGGAACTAAAAGCAAAAGAAAGTAGAAGCTCATGAAGCTTTAATACACAAATATTACCTTCAAAAATATTTTGGATGAGCTTGCCTATCCTGATGTTAGAATAATGTGGGGCGGTTTTTTTTTTTTTTTTTCTTTCCTAAGTGTTCTGCCCTGGCAATTTATTTTTCTAATTCACTAAATTAAAATAGAGAACAGGTCAAATTACTAAAACCTAATTTGTAGTGCAGAGATCACAGTGAGTAATCTCACTTAATGAAGCTGTAATCAATGTCTGAGCAACTCCATTATTACTATCATTGTGTTATTTATTTATGCTCTCTATTGCTAAACTCTTCATCATAAAGAGTCTCCAAAGGTAAAATTTGCATAAGCTGAAATATTACTTCAGAGTTTTGCAAACAACCTCTTGTACAAGTGAAGTGGCTCTCATGCAAGACAATATGAGATCTAAGAGGTCAGGTTGATACATTACCTAAGATGATGTTCGGTTTGTCTTTTAACACCACCACCACCAAAAATGCACAGATCTAGTACTAGTTAGAGTCCATGCTTGCCAGTAGAAGTTATGACAGGACCTCTTTGCCTGGACCGTTTCTTATTGACTGTGAGACCATATGACATAGCCAGACTATTGTCCTTTTAGAAAGGAATCCACTTGTGAACAGTAGGATCTTTTTGGCTGAAATAATCCCTCCAGAATTCCACTGAAAACAAAAGGAATTTTCAATTTAAGCAGCTAAAACACAGCTGCGAATAACAAGGCAAAAAAACCAAAACAAACCAAAAAAAAACAAACCCCGAGGTCTCTGGGCAAGCCGCTCATGAAGACAACTCTTTTGGTTTTGCAAAAGCTTTAATGTTCACCTAGGACACTATCAGAGTCATTTAGTCAGTGGAGGCCCTTATCGGATGTTAAATGGTGCACTCTCTTGACACCGCTTAACAAAACCTTTGTCTTTCTGAACCCATCGGGTTTTTGCCCTAGTAGCAAGAATAGAGAGAAGCTCTCTCACTATTGTTCACCAAGTACCTATTCACGCTAGTTCTCTTTAGTGGCCCCTGCTAAGAACTTAAAACGATGATACACGGAATGCCCGAAAACCCCAAGGTCTCCCCAGCACTAGCAACAAACTGCCAAGACAAGGAATGCAGATGTTGCTTTGCGACAAAAGCTCTAGAATGAAAAGACATAAAAGTCAAAATATTTTCATAAGCTTATAAACCCCTAAGATTCCTCATTTACCAAGCCAAAACAGATAAAATAAAGTTTATTTTACATGTTAAAACAGAAAAACCTGTGCTACATCGACAGCTAGGGCTTGATTTTAAAGATCTCTGCCAATCTAAATGATTCTATGGTTTTATTGAAAGAAAAAAAAAATAATAATTGCTTCCATCAGCTTTGTTACTAAAGCATTCAAGAAGCTGATGAAATCCTAAAAAACAAAAGAGGGCACAGCAGCCTTAGAGACCAGCGGAAAAGTTATTTAAATATCTTCTTCAATTTACCTCAGGTGCAAAAGGTGCCTTCAGAAGATTCAGTTTTACATGGAGATGCAGGTGCAAAGCAATATTTAATAATCTCCAAAACAAAGATGCTATCATTATTCCAATACCAGAAGCTATATGCAGTCTAGTGATACAATAATTGTTATCCTAGACATAGGTGCTTTTTAATATCGGTGGTCGCTGTCTAGATCAATACTAAGCAAAGGCTAACAAGAGATAAAAAGCTTTAAAAAATTTAGATCCCTCTCCACACCACTGGAATAGATTAACTGGTTTCAGCTGAAGAATGCTACACAACAGCTGAGAGAGAAACCAATGTGCAAACTGTTTCACTCATTAATATAAGAAAGGTATAAAAAATAAAATTCCCTCACTGCCTAGGAGTAACTTAGAGTAATTGTCTTCTACAACTGTATTACCACAAAGCTTTATGAGAGTACACACACCCAACATGTTGTGAAGCGATAACCAGTGATGCCTTTACAAATTCACAATATTAAGTTTGGATATACTATGAGCATAAAATCCCATGTTGCTACAGAACTGAACCTGCAGGGTGATGATGTGGTTATTCATTCCGCCTGTACACAATGTTTATGAGGGCCACCTAGATATGTTCCTTCAGATTCAGCTGAAATGAGTTATTATAGTTGCAAAATGAAGGTTGTAAAACAGAAACAGAGTCACCTCTTCAGCTGGCACAGAAGAACTTGGCTCTGATGATAGAGTTGAGCAGTCTCCAGTAAAGCAACTTTTCAAGTCTATGTAAAACTGCCAAATCTAAAGGCGAATGAATGGTGGTGCTGGTGTGGAAACCAGCTCTTTTAATTCAAACAGATAATGCTAGAAGTAAGTTTGGTGTTAATTTCTGTGGTAGGAAAACTACACATGTATTTGCTGTGAAAATTACTGCTAGTGTTACATAGATTCATAGAATCATAGAATGTCAGGGGCTGGAAGGGACCTCAAAAGATGATCTGGTTCAGCCCCCCTGCCAAAGTAGGATCATCTAGAGCAGATCACACTGGAACACATCCAGATGATTCTTGAGCATCTCCAGAGAGAGACACTCCACAGTTTCATGGCATAATTATAGTAATGCCAAGTTTCTGCCAATCACTTCAATTTCCCAGTGTTCTCTGTGGGAAGAAGCAAACTGTGATGCCAGTATCTAATGAAGATCTTCTGACAAATTCTGTTTTATTTTTGAATGAGTATTAATTTATAAATAACTGATACACTAAAGCAGAGATAATTCCCTAGAGCTTTGTCTTAATACACACTGCCAGTGCTGTCTTTGTAGACACAGGGCATGTGTCATAGTTTGTTTCCTCTCAGGTGTTTCACGCTCTCAGACAGCTACACAACTGGCAAAGATGAGGAGGGTTATGAAGATGGAGCAGTCCAGGGTAAAGATATTTGTGACATGACCCATCTATGCAGTAGTGTCCCTGTGCTGGGCTAAATAATAGACAATGTGTTGCTATATGCCAAGAGAAATTTCCCAATGCTGGAGACCAGTGACAAGTGGTGTCCCTCAGGGGTCAGTGCTGGGACCAGTGCTGTTTAACAACCCTCTCAGTGACATGGACAGAAGAATCGAGTGCACCCTGAGTGAGTTTGCAGATGGGACCAAGCTGTGTGGCACAGTTGACTTGCTAGAGGGCAGGGATCCATCCAGAGGCACCTGCACAGGCTGGAGAGGAGGGCCCAGGCCAACCTCATGAAATACAAGGCCAAGTGTAAGGTCCTGCATGTGGGTAGGCACAATCCCAAGCACAACTCCAGGCTGGGTGGTGAATGGCTGGAGAGCAGCCCTGAGGAAAAGGACCTTGGAGTCTGGGTTGATGAAAAGCTCAACATGAGCCTGCAGTGTGCACATGCAGCTCAGACAGCAACTGAGTCCTAGGTTGCATCAAGAGCAGTGTGGCCAGCAGGGCAAGGGAGGTGATTCTGCCACTTTACTCTGCTTTTGTCAGACCCCACCTGGAGCACTGTGTGCAGTTCTGGAACCCTCAGCACAGGAAGGACATGGAAGTGTTGGAGTGGGTCCAGAGGAGGCCACAAGGATGCTCAGAGGGCTGGAGCAGCACTGCTATGAGTACAGGCTGAGAGAGTTGGGGCTCTGCAGCCTAGAGAAGAGAAGGCTTTGAGGAGACCTGATAGTAGCCTTCCAGTATCTGAAGGGGCCTACAGGAAGGCTGGGGAGGGACTGTTGACAAGGTCTTGCAGCGGCAGGGCAAGGGGCAATGGGGTTAAACTGGCAGAGGGGAGATTTAGACTGGATGTTAGGTGGAAGTTCTTTCCAGTGAGGGTGGTGAGGCACTGGCACAGGTTGCCCAGGGAGGTTGTGGCTGCTCCCTCCCTGGAGGTGTTCATGGCCAGGTTGGATGAGGCCTTGAGTAACCTGTCCTAGTGGGAGGTGTCCCTGCCTATGGCAGGTGGTTGGAACTAGATGATCCTTGAGGTCCCTTCCAACCTTACCATTCTATGATTCTAAGTTATTGCTGGCAGCTGTCCCTTGTGGGAACAGCATCAAAATGGATAGAAAGCTACCTTCACTAATTTAGTGAAGCAAAAAATGAAGAACACTGAAGACATGACACAGAATGATGAGTTGCGACCATTAGCAGATCTGCCCAGCTGCCATAACCCACACAAAAAAGCACCTTATGCAGAACTTCCCAGAAAGACACTTTCTAGGAGTTTATGGTCTATTTCCTCAGTGATTGAGTCAAGGACAAAAAAACCCCAAAAACATAAAAAACATTTGACAACCAAATGTTGTTTCCAGAACTGTTTTGTGTCTTCAGAGTCTTCTACCACACCCCTAGTTTACAAAGAGGAAGATTGTTGCAGATGATGAAGCACAGAAGTTTATTACAGTTGATAATTGTCACAGAAGAGGAAAAGCAGAGACAACTAAATCCCCACATCAAACCAGAATCCAGCTCTGTAAGGGAAGGAGGTGCACAACTGCTGTGCACCTGCTGGTTTAGATGGAAACTGCTCTCCTGTAAATTGACAGAACTATTACACAAATTAAGGTTCCTTAATGTAGTATTGTTGTGTTCTTTGTGTCTGTTAATGTCTGTAACCACGGCTGGCCAGAACTTGCTGCAGCCAACTGTTAACCTGATGCGGCATGTTATTTTTAATGACTGTTAACAGATGTACAAAACCAGTGGTGAGAAAGCGCCCTCTTAAGGGCGTTTCTTACGAGTAATGTCCCTTCAGATCCACTCAGATCATTCTGAAATTCACTGCTGAATGTTTTCCGCACCTAAAATGGTAGCTTCTAACATTTACACCTCCCCAGCATTTCAAAAAAGTTCCATGAAAGGTTTTGAAATGCTAGCTAGAGTCCCAGTCGTTTCTGCTCCTGATCAAAATCACCAGTCACTAAGGGGTACAGAGGTGCCAAGAAGCTGTATGACAACATTCATTCCAGTGTAGGATACACCTTTTCCATTCCTCCCCCAGGAATTAAGACAAGAATATTTTCACTAACCTGGGAAGTGGAAGAATGAGGGATGGGGAATAAAGTGCTAGACACAGTCTTTGCTGCGCTAAGCCAAAATACAGTTAGAAAAAGTCTTCTTGTTGCATCTCTCTCTCGGCTGTACGAACATAAATCATATTATATAATATAAACCCAACATTAATTGGTATATAGAGGTCTCTACACCCAATTTCTTTATTTCTTTCCCTGTGAAGAGCTTGCTTTGGAGCGGTTGAGGAAAGAAGAGAAGTTTCTCTACTTGTTCCTCTATAAAAGAAGATTTTGAGAGCTAATTCTACCCAAAGTGTGTTCCTTGTGTCTTTGTAAGATAAACCAGCACAGTTTCAAGGGTCTCTTAAAAACAATTGAGCCATCACCACATAGCTATGCCCATTTCTCAGCCAGGAAGATGAGACATTTATTCCTTTCTCTTCTTTTGGAATCACATTTTAAATTCATATTAAAAGTCATTCTTGTCAGCAAAGTGTTATTGATAGCTCAAGTTTATCCTTTTTATAATTAGGAAAAAAATGTTTATGAGATGCAAGAGAAGACATAAAAACCAGCTGAAAAAGCAGTAGGGGTGACTAATAGACAGATTCCCTCTGAATACGTTCTCTGTGGAAACTTCCTACTTCTGCTCAAATTTGCTCTGTAAGATGGTATTCTTTCTCACTCCTCCATGTGCATTTCACACACAAGTCTGGCCAACAGTAACTGAGGGAGAGGAATATCTACTCTAGACAGGAAATTTGCCTACCTGACCTTTTTTCTCTGTTTGGATAACGTGTCCTCTAAGATATTCCAAGTTCCTGATTTCTCTCTCAGCTACACAGATGTAAATCAGAAAGAGTTTATTCTGAGGTCAAAAGAATTACATTCTTAGCCTTTATGCCTTCCAGTGGTCTATCACCCAAAAGCACTCCTGTCCTTTTGCCATAGATAGCTGAGACGTTTGTCTATGTGCTAATTGCCAGTAGGATCCAGGATGAACCAGTCTCCTTGATTAAGAAGCAGGGCAAAGCCCAATAAATATTGGCATAACAATTGATTTGTCCAGTCCCTGGATCACTACCATGATGACTAGCCTCTAAACTATAACTTGGTCTCTGCTGACAGGGTGAATGACAATATGGCTAGGTAGGAAACGATCATGAGGATTTGCATTCTTCAGACTAGCTTCTAAAGACTAGATCCTGAAGACAGTAGAGAATTAAAAGGCATGATAATGGCAGTTAGCCTTTAAGTCATCAGTACTGGAAATTTATCTTTGTAATCAGCAGCTATAGCAATAAAACTAGCATGATAGTTTCAAACAGAATTCCCACCGTTTTCTTTTGGGAGGAGGCTACCTTCTGGCTACAAAACTGATGGCCCACTAATGAGAGGCTGGGGAACAGCTTGTAACAATGTGAAGAGGCTCTGCTACCAGAAAGTAGAAGTTCTTATTTTTCATCTCAGCTTTAACCTAGGAAAAAAAATTTTTTTTGAAAGGTTGTCCCAATGGATTTTAAGAAATTCACTGAACCAGTATTTTTGATCAAACGGACAATGAATTCCAGTGTATAGGAAAGCAATTTTCCTGGTTATAGCAAGTGTTGGAATAGTTACTTTCAATGAGTGAAAAATAAAAGACTTTGTAGGAGTAAACCACTGAAAAAAAAATGCAACATGGTTGAAACGCTGGTGTATAAGCCTGAAGAACAAACAGCAAAGCTTTTTAGGGCTTCAGCAAGTGAAGATGAATTTAATAAGAAAAATAATAAGTATTGACATATTAAGAATCACAGAATACCTCCAGTTGGAAGAGACCTCAAAGATCATTTAATCCAACCCTCGACCCAGCATTGAAGGGTCAACATTAAACCACATGTCTAAATGCCAGGTTCACAGACTGCTTGAACACCCCCATGGATGGTGACTCCACCACTGCTGTGGGCAGATGATTCAAATGTTTGATAGCCTTCTCTGAAGAAATACTTCTTAACATCAGCCTAAACCTCCCCTGGTGAAGCTTGAAGCCATTTCCTCTAGTCCTGGTGGCAAGTAACAAGGAGAAAAGATGCTGCCCCCTCCTTGCTCCAGTGTCCCTTCAAGTAGTTGTAAGAGAGCAGTGAGGTCTCCCTTCAATATCCTCTTTTCCTGACTGAAAACCCCCAAAGTTGTAGCTTGTTCCACACTTATAGCCATTCACAGAAGAAATAATTTAATTTGCAATGCAAAGCAACTGGGTAATCAGAACATTCTGAATGATAGAACTGAACTTAATTGTGTTCTAATTGGTTTTAATATGTGCTTATTGTACACTATAAAAGATCTTCTGATGTCATTGTGCAACTGGTGAAGTGACCAGTACGGGAGGGGAAAAAGCCTTAATAATATCTGAGCAGTTTATTCTCCCCCTTTACTCTGCTCTCATGAAAGCAGAGAATAGGAATACTGCAGCCAGTTCTGGGGCCACCAGAACAAGGATATTGAACTGCTGGAGCTGGTTCAGAGGATAATATGGAGATGATCAGAGGGCTGGACAACCTGCCTATAGAGACAGGCATTGAGAACTGGAACTGTTCAGCATGGCAAAAAAAATGGATCTGGAAAGACCTTATAGCAGTTTTACAGTACATAAAGCAGACCTAGAAGAAAGCTGGGGAGGGACTTTTTACAAGGGTTTGTAGTGATACAATGAGGTGGAATGGCTCAAAGTTTGAGGAGGATAGATTTTGACTGGGTATTAGGAAGAAATTATTTCTAGTGAGGGTGGTGAGACACTGAAACAGGTTACACAAGAAGGTTGTGGGTGTCCCCTTCCTGGAGGTGTCCCCTTCCTGGAGGTGTCCAAGGCCAGGTCCATCAAGACTTTGACCAATCTGGTCTAGTGGAAGGTATCCCTGCCCATGGTAGAGGGATTGGAACTAGACCATCTTTAAGATTCCTTTCAGACTCAATGATTCTATGATTTATTTTTTTTTTTTTTTGTACAAACAGTAATTAGCCTAAGCAACAAGTAAAGAACCTTAGAAAATGTGGCTAAAAATGTGGAAACTGTGGAAAACATACTATAGTCAATCACAGTTTGTTCATACCTGTTAAAAAAATAAAAAGACATTATTGTCTGGAGAAGGAATTTTCCTGGTGGCATTTCAATACAGTGAGAGTAACCCTGTGAAGACTGAAAGAGAAAAACTATTATCTTCCTTTCTCCACCTTCCTGTCTTTCCCCACTGTATGGTTAAAGTAAACACCTTAATGAGGGTTTGGCCACTGCCACTTGACAGAAGACAAAGCATAGGGTACAAAGTGACAGTATAAAGTATGAGGCATATCTCAATGGAGACTGATAGGTCAGGGACAAAGGAGAAGCAGTCAACTGAGTAAACAACCCAATAAACAGCTTACTGTTGCAAACACCTAAGTGCAAGCACCTCAGAAAGAGAGTAAACTAAGAATTACAAACACCATCAAGATTGATTAGCCTCTTACCTCCCCCGCTTAACAACCATCCAGACATACTGAACTTCTGATAAATACAAGTTGAGAATAAATACACCAAATTTGCCTTGAAAGTCACTGTTCCCATCTTAGGTTTGTAGAACTGTCCAGAGCTCTGCAGAGTGTAGGGATGATAACAGCACCACCTCAAAAAATTCTCAGTGACTGCATTCCCAAGCCTGGCAGAGACAGAAGAGTGAATCAGTGACTGACCCTTCAGTCAGTTTCAAGGCCTTTTGATGGCAGCACTCGGTTTTAGAAGGACAGGTTAAATCTGGCACAAACAAACCTGACAGGTAGCACATAGCGTAGACATAAAGGCCAAAAGAGTAATGGTTTCCATCTACTGATTCACTGCTAGTGCACCAATTCACTTGCATATGTAGATACAGCCTAAGAGCAACGGGCAAAGAAAATAATTCTTGTCTTAGAGGGTTTCCTGCAGTTTAGAATTATACATAAGAACGACACAGAAGCTGGTTATTGAGACCAGTGCCCATACAAGCTTGCTAGTCACAGAAGTCCATGTAGAGACTAAAAGATTCATACATCTCATGAAAGGAAGAGCAGGTAAGGATCTTCAGGTGCATTTGCTCAGAGTAATAGCAGTTTCCTTCAACTGAACCAAACACCAACATTTCCCCTCTATTGTCTCAGATGGACACACAAATATTTCAGCATGCCTAGGAGACTACAGCTGTGAACTGTTTCAGTCAACATGCAATGAAGGTAACCCAAAATGACACTTCAAGAGTTATGTTAAGACTAATACCACAAAAATTTATCCAACATCAGCCTGTAGTCTATAATTTTCATACCATAGAAGCAGATTCTGCAACAGACAATCATAGAATTGACAGGGTTGGAAGAGACCTCAAGGATCAACTAATTCCAACCCCACTGCCATGGGCAGGATCACCATGTGCTAGATCAGGTTGCCCAAAGCCACATCCAGCCTGGTCTTAAAAACCTCCAGGGATGGGGCTTTGACCAACTCCCTGGGGAACCTGTTTCAGTGTCTTACCACCCTCAGTGGTGCATAATTTCTTCCTAATATCCAATCTGAATCTACCCTCCTCTAGCTCGGATCTGTTCGCCCCAGTCCTGTCACTGCCCAACACCCTAAGAAGTCTCTTCCTAGCTTTCTTGTAGGCCCCCTTCAGATACTGGAAGGCCACAATAATGTCTCCTCAAAGCCTTCTCCAAACTGAACAAACCAAACTCTCTCAGCCTGTCCTCATGTGAGAGGTGCTCCAGCCCTCTGACCATCCTCCTGACTCCATTATAGTAAACTATTAACTAATACAAAGATTAGGACTTCTAGTAACAGACCTCTGGAATTGTCACATCTGAACTGCTGTTTCAGTGAAATCCATCTTGAGAAATGTTCCCAAAATGTAAGCAAGTGAAAGGCACAGCTCAGTATAAAGTGTTCCTAGGATGTGTTAAGTTTTGATTATGGTTTATTTCTTAGTTGTTTGTGAGGTGCTGCTATCCATTTTTACAGGAAGGAAATTAGGTGTTGGTGCGTTGAGAGCATTAAAAATTAAGATTCGAGCTACAATTAAGGAAACTAATTGAATGCACCAAGAACTTGAACAACAGAATTGCGCATAAGCTTCTGCACCATCTGTCCCAAAAATACTTCATAAGGCAATTTGAGGTAACACATCCAAGTAGCAAAATATCACTCAAATTAAAAACATCCTCCCCCTCTTAATAATTATACCTTTCATTCATCAGGGACAAAGAATGGTTAAGATTCCTAAGAGAAGATCATGTAACGGTCTTATACACATTCCTCCATCTGGAAGCTTGTAACATCACACACCTCTATTCCTTTCGGTTAGGAGATTCAATAACACTTTACTGCCATCTGTTATTTGGGACCTTCTCATGATTATTTCATGATGCTATCAGTGCTGCTTCACTGTTTTGTTTATTATAGGGGATGAACCAAACAGGTTTGACATCACTGTGTGTACAGCTGCACATCCTGTGGTACCTGACCTACCTCCTCCCTCTAAGAGGTTCTTATTAGAGGAATGACAGAGCTCATAAATGGAGTGTGCAAAAGTAAAACTAAATACACACCTTTGCAGTGGGTTATGTGTGAACTTGACAGTAATGGTTCCACTCATCCATGATTACTAAAAGTTGCAAGCATGTTGCTGTGGAGGTCTCTCTGTCCAGCTCCATAGCACCAAAAAGGAAATATGATAGTGCATTTTTATTTTTTTTTAAATACACATTGTGTTAAAACCCCCAGTACTTAAATAGCACATATAATGATTTTGTCAAAGCCCTCTCTGAGCAAGTTCTCCTCAAAATTATTACTCCTTCTGGTTAAAAAAAACCCAAGATGATGTACATTTAAGCATATTGAGTGTGCCAAAACAGACAAAAGTGCATGGATCTATCTCTTGATAGAAACACTGTTGCCATAACAACAGAAGCATTAGAAGGATGTGTGTTTCTGGCATTTCCCTCCTAACTTTAATAACGAAAAAGATCCAGGTTCAGGTCTTCTCTGTTATATGCTGCAGCTCATTTACCACAGCTAAGTAAGTATAGACTGTACAGAGTACATTTCAAATCAGTAAGTGTCTATTTTTCTTTACTAGTCCTCACTTCTATCATATCTAAATACTTAAGAAAGTATTAGTCATTGTAGTACCCTTACGAGGAAAGTGGCTTTATCACTGCTGTTTGGCATTAGGATAAGTCAGATAGCACCAATCAATCTGCCTTGAGTCATATCAGAATCCAATCACAAAACCAGAACCATGTTCCAGACTGATGCAACTGTACATCACCTTACCTTCAGGGTACCTCTTGTTTCACCAGTGCTAAGCAAAAGATTCACGGTCAGGCATGGATATTTTGGCAACAGAAAGTACTGTACTGTGTAGTGAGCATCAGGGATTCTCTCCTGTATTTGTTCTGATTACAGAAGTGAGTCCATAGCAAAGATTTCCTCATTCAAACAAGCTGTACTTATGACGAGGGCAATACCTCAAGGGGGATCTCTCGTTAGAGGGACATTGGTCTCCAGAACAATAGGCAAAGCTGGTCTCCAGAACAATAGGCAAAGCACAGATTTAGAGGGACAATGGTCTCCAGAACAATAGGCAAAGCACAGATTTAGAGGGACAATGGTCTCCAGAACAATAGGCAAAGCACAGATTTAGAGGGACATTGGTCTCCAGAACAATAGGCAAAGCACAGATTTAGAGGGACAATGGTCTCCAGAACAATAGGCAAAGCACAGATTTAGAGGGACAATGGTCTCCAGAACAATAGGTAAAGCATAGATTTATCATCTGCAACAGCACTGCCTGGAAGAACTACCTGTCAGAACAATAGATTTTTAACTACTAGTAACAGCTTTTTTCATTCTTTCTCTCTCTCTCTTTTTTTTTTTTTTTTAAAACAACAACAACAACAACAAACAAAACCAAAACCCCAAAAAACCCTGGGCCCCAAATTACTGCAGTTCTTTATTTCTCTGGAGCTCCTAAGTGATACTATTCTTCCTTTGATACATCTGTCTCGGAGTCCTAGAACTTGTTCCCTGACATGTTTCATCCTTGCCTTTCTGATATGGGACAAATACTTATAAAGGCTTTTAAACTGATTTTAAGAGATTTAAACATTGCATGAAAAGGTACTTTTAATCCACGATCCACTTTATTTATCATTATTGCATCAAATATTTTTGGAATGTCACAAGGATTTTGCCAAGCAATGAATTAGGCTTCTCCTGACTATGCCTTACAGCCATAGAAGATTATCTTTCACGTAACTGTTTTGTGATCATAAAACCAGCCTCCAGATGGTGTTTGAATCAGCTCCATCATGTGTTTCTCTTGTTAACATAGCTGGATAATAGGATACTGGAAGGTAGTAAAAGGTAAAAGGCACTGTTAACCCCCAATTTAACACACCACTATGCTGCTGCTTCACAGTGCCATTAGAGAGGGATATAAGTCAGTGACCAGGCATGTAGCAGACAGGTGCACATCTGCTCATGTTCCCTGCTCCCACTTGTCAAAGCCATGGGCACTTACGTTGTTCAAAAAAAGGGATACTCCACCTGGTGAGTGAAGAATTAGGTGGAAAACCTCAATCATCTGATCTAAGATCCTCTGATTTTAAGGTCATTCATTTCATGTATTCCTCACATATACTCTCATAGAAGGCAGAATGATTCTTAACAGGCTCTTAACTTACATCTACTTACAGCTTAGAAATGTTATTTTGCTTAGTTACCCCATGTTGTATACCAGACAAGATATTGCTTAACCACAGTCCTCCCAACATTTGGAATTTGGTCCCATTCGGAGCAGTTCTAGGCCCAAACCAGGCTGAATCATTACCCACATCTGCCAGTCATTGGAATAGGTTGCCCAGGGAGGTGGTGGAGTCAACATCTCTAGATGTGTTCAAGAAATATGTGAACATGGAGTTCCAGGACATGGTTTAATGGAGGTAAAAAGTTAGATTCAGATGATCTTGAAGGTCTTTTCCAGCCAGAATAATTCTATGGTTCTATGATTTAACCATAGAGTGGTAGGGGTTGGAAGAGACTTCTGGATATCATGCAGTCCAAGCCCCCTGGCCAAAGCAGAATCACCTTGGGCAGGTCACGCAGGAACACATCCAGATGGGTCTTGACGGTGGAGAAGTAAACTCCACCACTTCTACGGGTAGCCTTTTCCAATGGTCAGGTTTTAGCTTGCATTGAGGAAAAACTTCCTGTGTATCAGTCCCATTGTTTCAGTATCTTTATATACACACCCACATGTAACATACACACACATGCATATATCTATCTCTGGACAGTGTGCTAAAGTAAACAAGTTGCATTGTGCAATTAAATGGTCTCTTTCAAATCCCTTTCAGTAGGAACCTAAGCCCCAAGAGCGGTGTATTAGTTTATTCCTTCTTCCTATTCCTTCTGCAGCTTTGCCCTGTGAGGATACTCACATATAGGCTGGTAACATCCCCTCTGGAGCTTGAGCACAGCATGTTCCTACTACAGAGAACACCCTTCCCCTGACCCTGATAAATGATTACAGAGTAGCTCTGATTCAGCACTAACTTTCCTGCATTGCATCATTACACTGGAAAACAATAAAACTGCCTCTGCCATCCTCTCCAATTCTCAGCAACCTTCACCCTGATAAAAAGTAGCTGTTTTCTGCTTCCTCTATATCTCTGTCTTTCACGATGGTAGCTCACTAATTGCTCTATTCTCCTTGGCAGATTTACTTTTACATAAGAACCTAATCTCTCCCCAGACAATTAAAATCTTGGGATTAAATATCTGATCTTGCAAACTGTATACTTTTCTAGAACAACTACCTAACCTCAAGCAGCAATGACTGAAATTCCCATCTGAACCCCATCACACCCCAGAACAATTAAGTCACGCATGCTGATTATAGTGTTGTACCCTCACTACCATGAATTAATTTAAAATATTCACTTTCTGAAAGACTTCCTATAATGATATCTACAGTGTATAAAGGAGATTAAACATCTTTTATTACACAGAAACAGTGAGCAGTTTCTACTCTCCTTCAGAGTCTTCCCATCTGCAACCCATAAATAGTAGGATGCCTAAAGGATCCTCAGTTGTTGCTACAGACTCTTCAAAGGTACATCCACAGCCCCACCTAGAAGACATTATGAGAGTTTTCACATAGCTCACTGAAGGGTGCTAACAGACCAAATTATCTCAGTCATCACACCTCCCTCATTTACACCTACTCTGAGCTGGGTGAACTTTAAGATGTGCATATTTGGGCTTATTGTAAATGTCACTCACCAAAATGCTCTGCTCTGTTCCCACAGAAATTCAAGTTCAAAATTAATGGATTCTGGTCTCTTGTTTCTCTTGTGTCTGAAAATGCCATAAACTACATGCCGAAGGCAATAAGGATGGACAGAGAGTCACAAAACCCCAAAAGTTTCAAAGTTAGTGTACTGGATCCACAAATCAACATCTGCACCCAAGAGCTAAAGTTCCTCCTAGAAACCCAGTTCTTGTAATCCAGTTCTTTTCTCAGACTTCCAGATTTCATTGCCCCTACAGCCTTTAAAAAGGGACACTCTGAAGGCTCAATAAACACAGAAAATAAAAATATTATCACAACACTTAGTCTTTTTCCCAGTCTGATGGGATTTTTAACCTGTATCATATGTAACAGCTTCAGGTGATGCGCTTATTCTTTGACTGAAGAACTTTTTATGGAGGGTTACTTAGCAGTTTGGATCACTGATGGTGTTGGTTTGATCTTTTTGTACGTGTAAAAAAAATCCCCTAAATCAATGCTATTTTACAGATGGAGAAGCCGAGGTAAACAAGGCATGAAAGGGGTCCAGGGTTGAGAAGAGGATGGAGATTCCCTGTCCTATAAAACTTGATTGTGCTTCCTTCCTCAGTAGATATCAGAGGAGGTCTGACAATGCACAACACTTGCTCCCTTTCACAACAAACCATGAGGGCTGAGGCAGATGTTGATTAAGCTACCAAACTGTGGGCCAGCTCCTCAGCTGCAGAGACAGAAGCAGCTCTATTCAAGCAGCACTGACTTACTGCAGGCACAGCCTGAAGGACCTCTAAGGCACCTCTGGATCATAGATCTGCAGTGTGAGCTTGACTTCACAAGAGGTAAGTGCCCAACATACCTCTGCACAGAGAGGAAAGATGGTGGTTTCTACGGCAACGCTTATTTTAGAGGAGCTCTCAATTCATCCATCATGCTCCCCTCTGCCCTGTATCCCAGGCAGCATCTCTCCCTGTGCTCATCAGCACACTCACAAAAGGAGTACTTAGACATGCACAGCCTTCTGCTTCCCTTCTTGCCAGATTCCCGTGGGTACCTGGGAGACCAGAGATGTCTTTGGGGACACACTGAGTTTTTCAGACACAATGAACCGTTCATTAGATTATGAAAGTCCCAGTGGGCTCAAGAGGATGGGGACATTTTAACTGTGAGCAGTTCCAACTTCAGAAGTCATATCATAGTATTAAAACATGATGACCTTAATACCCTGGATAAGCTCCCACTAAGAAAGCAAAACTCAAAGCAAACTGTAGTCATTGCTTTGACAATCTGAAAGCCTATCCCCACGTGCCATTTGTTACTCTTCTCCTGTATTAGTAGGGGGTTCCAGCCTTGCAAAAGGGTAAATAGAACCCTCCAGTGTCTGTTTTTATGTAAAGTTACCTGAAGCTGTCATACATAGTGTGTATTTTTACACGTAGATATCTGTGGACAGCAGAAGGGGACAGCACCCTGCCCTGGGGTCTGACATCCACAGAGCAGCTCCTGTGTCATGACACCTTTTGCAAGTTACTGATAGTTCTGTTTCCAAAAAGCAGAAGCATGGGGAGGAGAAGAACTGGTTCACTTTGCAAAGTACATGGAGAACTGCTGAAGGAAATTATGCTAATTAGTATAAAGCTATCACCCTCCACATAGCATTCCACAAACTTGATATTTGTACAAAGCAATGCTTCACTCTCATATAAAGAGCCTGCATTCCCCAAACAGGAATTGATCTCTTATTCACCATACCCACAGTTAACACATTTTACTGCACGAAGTTGCAGTGTGTTTCTGTCAAGTGTTAGGGCTGGGCCACCCACTAAATAACTGACAGTCACTCTCTATTAACCCCTCTCTTTTCCCAAAGGGGAAGAGAAAGGGAATAAGAGAGACTGATGGTTTGAAAAAGAAAACTAGAACTATTTAAATGAAAATGAGCACCATAAAATGAAGTACACAAATATACACAAAACTAAAATTGAAACCAAATCTCTTGATGGCAATTACATCACTGGCACAAGCAATGCTGTGGGCAGGCACTGATTAAGTCCCAGACTGAACTCAGTGGAAGAGGGGAACTGAACTCAGGAGCTGGATTCAGGAACTCTCAGACTGGGGTTGAAGGCAGAACAAAGTCTTCCTCCAATGTCAACCACTGAATAAGAAAGCTTAACCCAGGTGATCTCTCAGGTCTATACTGAACATGAGGTACATGGGCATAGAATAGAATCTCTTAGTGGTCAGTTTAGAATCACCTGTTCTGTCCACTCCTTCCCACATGTGACAACCTTTTATTTTCTGCAGGCCAACATGGCACATCAGATATACCACTGACCTTGATCTGGCCACCAATCCTTGGTGCTAACTGGAAACCTTACCACCACTAGAAACATTATCACTCTGTGACAACTTGCTATTAACTTCTAAGTGACTGCACTTGCTGAACAGACTTGGCTGAAAAAGTCAAGACACTGAAGAGAATTGGCTCTGTTACAGCTCAAACAAGAATGCTTTCTTAAATTGTCTTGACTTTGTTACTACTGAGTTGCTGGCAAGTAAGGTTTATGCCAGAGCACCCTTTTCTCCTATAGCTCTTCTACCTTTAATCCCTCAACTGCCATCTAATAGAAGTACCTCATGCTGTTGCTCCATCCCCTAGTCATTTATTCCTTAGTTATGTGAGGAATAATTGAGACTTGTTTTCAATACCTGCATCTTTAAAACAAAGTGCTTAGGTGTGCAGGTGGTACACTGTAGACTGCAAATGTAGTCACACTCCAGCCCAGCCTGTTGCAGTGACTGACTACACAGACAAGGCCACATCATGCAGTGTACAACTACAAGCATAATCAGCAGCACCATACAGAAACATCTGCTGTTGACACCACCTGTCACACCCCTGAAATACCATCACACAACACAAAATGGCAAAGTCTGGCAAAGCTGCTGTGTTACACAGAAACACCCCCGGAGATGGCACAGCCACGTTTACAGTGAATTCACTTTCAGTTCTGGATTTCCAATCTTGCAGTGTAAAGCTCTGAACACCGGTGCTCCGGTGTGGGAGAGAGAAGGGGAAGTGACTGTATCATGAACATAAACACGTGCTAGTAAAGACTTTCTCCAGACAGAAACCCAACACTCTAACAAAACAACAGCAACAGCAAATCACAGCTGAAAGCAAACATCAATATAGTCATTTCCACAGCAAAGCAGTTGTTTTCCTGTGTGTTGAACTTAGAGCAAAAAAAAAACAACCAAACAAAAAAAATCATCTCACCTCACCTTCCCATAGCACAGGAAATTGCAGAGGTTGCATTAAGCATTACACTCAGAAGTAACAGAAGAGTTGTTTTGTTTCAAGAACCTGCCTTGCTAAAAAGCAGTGCAGCTTGCAAGACAAGCTGTGCTTGAGCTAGCATAAAACTAAGGTACCAGGTTTTGGTATATAATGATCTCTACTGGTAGCTAATGCTGAGTAATTCCACAATAAGCCACAAAGTTGTTGTCTGGGATTGGAAAAAATGGCTATCTACTCCCAGATCAGCATATTAGATGTCTAAGTAAATCATTACAATCTCAGAAAAAAAAAAATAAAAATCTGTATTTACTTCTTCCCACTCATCTTATGGCATTGCATCTCCCATGCAGATTTGATCTTTCTAACAGCATAACCATAGCTATTCTGGAAAATGTCAACAACATTTTAAATCTCTAACTTCAGTAAGGATAATACAGTATTTACATTCTGTGTCATAATGACCTGCAGCTTCAGTCTTGCAGAAGAACAACCATAAGTGGAAGTTTGAATGCCATAAAGATGCAATTCGTATATCATATTCTTTCCAATCAAAAGAATATTTGTTGCATGAGTGATTTTTAAGAGGTCTCTATCAAAGGCTAGAGGGACAAAATGCCTGATCTATATTTCCACTGAAANATGAGTGTTCAACTTCTTTTTAGCACTTCAATTCTGCCTTCTGCTTTTCAAAAGTTTTACAGTACAATCAAAAATGAGAATGAAAAATGCACAAACCCCCTGTTTTCATAAATAATGTTATCTAGTTTTATTATTACACTTTGAGTTGCAAGGGTCCTCTGAAGATACTCAGATTAAAAGTTTCTATTTGACAGAAAGTTCTTTTGAACAATACTTCTGCTGTGACGGAAATTTACACTCCCTTCAACCTCCTCCAGCTCACACACAGGTTTTGCAACCAAAAAAATTCTGTATGGGTACCAAAGGCTCTCATACACAAAGAAGCTGCAAGCAGTTTGAAGGGTGAGAGGTTGCAGCTTTGCTGTGCAGAGTGCACACTGTCACTAAGGAGCATCAGCTGCATAAGACAGGAATGGGTAGACATGTCACCTTGTAACAACACTTTTTATGGCATGGCACTTAAAAAAAACCCCAAACATACAGGGAGCAGAGCAATATCTGTAAATGCCAAGTTCAGGGAAGACTCAAACACTGTTATTTACCCTCCATTTCTGTTGTGCAGTGTATACAACGAGCTACTTACATGCAGTTTCACCACAAACAACTACCTGTAAAATGAAGAGCCCCTAGAATTACAGGGATATGAATTATAGGGAAGAACTAGCAGCAAGAAGAGCATTAATAATCTGTGCAGGTGCAAGAATAGTACATAGTGTCATCCTGTTAAATTGGTATTTAACAAGCGTTCTACTAATGCCCAGCATAGACCTTTCAGAGTAGTACATACCCTTATATGTCAACTTGCACTTTGAGAATCTGCTTACTCAGAAAATAACCTCACTTCTTGCAACAGCTAAAATGATCAATTTACAGCGTCCTCAGTCCCTTCCACATTACAAATTAGCATCATGTTTTGCTAAACTGAGTTACATAGAGCTTAAAGACTCTCGACACAAGAGCTCCTAATGCCATACTAACATGAGTTTTTTGTCTTAGGTCACATTCTCCTGTGCTGACAACCTGACACAGTCCACAGAAAAGATCAGAACAGGACCTAAATTTATTCATTAGCAATGGGTCTGACATTTTCCCATATGAGAACTGAAAGCAACTTAGGATGCTAAACAAAAAGCTCTTGCCTTCAACTTGCTTTATTTTCTTGCTTCTGCTGATTTTCTCTTGTTGTTCCTTACTAGCTTAGGGCTGAAGTCATACTTTCCACAAGAGGGGGGAAAAACTGCAGTCCTTTCAGTCACGTTTGACTTAGTCCTCTTTCCAAAATTGTCATAATTACTAATTATGATTGTGCACATATTGGCCTGTTTCCTTAAGAACATTTTCTGGGTGAAGAGATAAGCCAGCACCCTATCTCATGCACTCACCTACACCCAGCTCCATTATGAAAGCAAACACACATTTTTCAAAACAGCTTGGGTCCCATTCCCTGGCAGCCACACTTGATAAATTACCAAATCATACAGGCTTCACTTAGTCTGTTTGTTTTACTGAAAGTAGTTTGTTTTTACTATTAGAGAAAGAAAAATAAAATTAAAAAGGTCTTAAATAAATGCAATCTAGAACTAGATTATTTGCTTTGAGCAGGGGGAAAAAAAAAAGGAAAAATATTTGAGATTTCTATATTTCAGATTAGACACACACAGGTTCATGTAATGTTCATTGCTAAGGCTAAATCTCATAGAATCATACAATGGTATAGGTTGGAAGAGCCCTATGAAAGTCACCTAGTCCAGACCCCTACCTGAAGTCAGAAGGGGCATCCTCAACTAGACCAAGTTGCTCAGAGGCCTGTTGAGCCTCATGTCAGCTTATACAGGGAAAAGAGACTTTGGTACATAAAATAAACCCATGCACTTCAACTAGCTGTTCTCTGCATCTATTCCTGCTACAAATTCTGTTTATGACCATGTCTTCCAGACCTAAGTAAGAACAAAGGAGAGTTTAATACAATGCTAATAAATAAATTGCAATGAAAATAAAGTGTCTGGGGAGACAAGACAGAACCCAACACAAAATATCATTGAGGCGAAAAATATGCAAAGGAAAACTGCCAAGATTGGGGGGGGG
>VWZE01015728.1:194119-204579 GCA_013396675.1 Eubucco bourcierii
GGCCACAAGGATGATCAGAGGGCTGCAGTAGCTCTCCTATGAGGACAGGCTGAGAGAGTTGGGGTTCTGCAGCCTGGAGAAAAGAAGGCTTTGAGGGGACCTAATAGTAGCCTTCCAGTATCTGAAGGGGGCCTACAGGAAGGCTGGGGAGGGACTATTTACAAGGTCTTGCAACAACAGGACAAGGGGCAATGGGTTTAAACTGGCAGAGGGGAGATTTAGACTGGATGTTAGGAGGAAGTTCTTTCCAGTGAGGGTGGTGAGACACTGGCACAGGTTGCCCAGGGAGGTTGTGGTTGCTCCCTCCCTGGAGATGTTCAAGGCCAGGTTGGACTAGGTCCTGAGTGAGCTGTACTGGTGGGAGGTGTCCCTGCCTATGGCAGGGGGTTGGAACTAGATAATCCTTGAGGTCCCTTCCAACCTTCCCATTCTATGATTCTATGATCCTGAGGATCTTTTTCATCTTTTTTTCTGTGATTCTAGTCTGCAAGTGCACATGTCCAAATTCTCATCCACCAGCATCCACTAGCCCTTTTCTGCAGGGCTGCTGTCAACCTCATCATTCCCCAGCCTGTATCTCATCAATGTTTATAAATATGTAAAAGGTGAGTGCCAGGACAATGGAGCCAGACTCTTCTCAGTGATGCCCAGTGACAGGCCAGGGGGCAATGGTGGAAGCTGAGGCATTGGAAGTTTCATTTAAACATGAGGAGGAATTTTTTCACTGTGAGGGTGACAGAACACTGAAACATGCTGCTCAGGGGAGTTGTGGAGTCTCCCTCTCTGGAGATATGCAAGGGCCACTTGGATGCATTCCTGTGTTCTGGTCTAAGTCATCCTGCCCTGGCAGGAGGGTTGGAGTGTATGAGCTTTTTAAAGTCCCTTCCAGCCCTTGACATTCTATGATTCTGTACTGATATAAAGAATTGCCCCAAACCAGGTGCAAGACCTTACACTTCACCTTATTGAACCTCATGAGGTTCTCCTAAGCCCACTTCTAGCCCACCTAGGTCCCTCTGGATGGCATCCAATCCCTCAGCCTTCTCAACTGCACCACCAGCTTGGTGCCATCAGCAAACTTGCTGAGACTACCCTCAATCTCACTGTCTATATCACTGATGAGTACTCTGAACAGCACTGGTCCCAGTATGGACCCCTGAGAGACATCATCAAGCCCTCTGTATGCAATTATCCAACCAATTCCTTATCCACTGAACAGTCCACCCATCAAATCCTCCATTTCTCTCCAGTTTAGAGAGAAGGATGCCATGGGGGACTGTGTCAAAGGCTTTGCAGGAGTACAGGTAGACGACATCCATCGTGCTTCCCTTGCTCACTCAGTCATTTGGTTGTAGAAAGCCACTAGGGGTTGGTGAGGCAGGACTTGACCTTGGTGAGACTTATATCATAGAATGGTAAGGTTGGAAAGGACCTCAAGGATCATCTAGTTCCAACCCCCTGCCATAGGCAGGGACACCTCCCACTAGTACAGGTTACTCAAGGCCTCATCCAACCTGGCCTTGAACACCTCCAGGGAGGGAGCAGCCACAACCTCCCTCGGCAACCTGTTCCAGTGTCTCACCACCCTCACTGGAAAGAACTTCCTCCTAACATCCAGTTTAAATCTCCCCTCTGCCAGTTTAAATCCATTGCCCCTTGTCCTGCCATTGCAAGACCTTGTCAATAGCCCCTCCCCCGCCTTCCTGTAAGCCCCCTTCAGATACTGGAAGGTTACTATCAGGTCTCCTTGATGCCTTCTTTCCTTCAGGCTGAAGAGCCCAAACTCTCTGTACTCCATGTATATAGTAAAACAACAATAACCATTAAGTTTTGAATATACAAGACCATAATGTAACATAATTAAGAGGTGAACGTATTTCCAGAAGGTCATTTAGAGAATCAGAAGTCTAAAATATGCAATCCCCAGAGAATTGTTTACTTACCTTGCCTCTGCCCCAAGTGGAAAGTGGAACACTGATCATGGATTTTGAGCAATTTCTCAGAAAACAGTCTCACAGTAGAAAACTAGAAACCCCTGTTGCTAGGGCACTCTATGGGCTTTTTGTTGTTGTTTCGTTTTTAAGCTTCATTTCCTTTCCAATTTCTCCTTCTCAATCCTTTTAATCACAGTACAATCTACAATTAGCAAAGTGGTGCAGATGAGTGCTCTCCATGTACAGAAAAAACCCCCTCAACTCCTAAAACCTTACCAGAGATTTGCAAACAGTGCCTCCCTACTTAGACCATTCAAGGTGTCAAGTGAGTTCACAAATGCTGAATGCTCAATTCAGACCCAGACTCTTAACTTTGACTGAAGATTACATCTGTCAAACCAGCCAAGACAAGCCCCTTTAGCTCTTTTTAAAGGCTCACACAAGTTAATAAGACAACTAGATGAAGGTGCTCTTAATAAGGCATTGAATTTCAGCACTCCTTGAAGCTTGGGAGACCAATGCTACATCTACAGAATTCCAGTGTTACTGATTAGATACATCTCCACCAAACAATAACTTGGGGAACTCTGAAGGATATTTTCATGTAGTGTCCATTTTTTTCGCTGAAACCATGAGGAAAAAGAAAGTGAGATACAACATCCAGAAGACAACTTTTGAGAAAGGGAGAATTTAATCAGTAGAAAAATCCAGCGGCACACTGCATTTTTTTTCCCCTTAGCCACAGCTACACGGCATTAATATAGCTTTGAGAAGCCAAAATAAGACTGAATATGTGATTATGGTACATTATGTTCCTGCTCTTGAGAAATTCTAACAGTGCCAGTTTACGTTGGCACTCAAACTCAGGAACATTAGCCCAATCCTTTGCTTGGCCAGACTGTATTCAGAGTGCTGAGCAAGGGTATCAGGTAGGATTTTGGCCAAAATAAGTGGATGGTTTCTCTCAGAGTTCAAAATTTAAGTGGGTAAATATCCCCTGTTACTTGCTACACCTTTTCATCTGCATGCAGAGCATGGAAGCTCAGGAAGCTTTAGGAAGCTTTACACCTGTGTAAAGGGACGACAGATTTAGGTTACACAGGTATTTTTAATAGTTTTACACACCTTCAGAAGGCTGAAAAAACTGTTCTTATAAATAGATGAGAATTCCCATTAAAGAAGTCTATTTATGGCTTTTGAGGATAAGAGGTTTTGTACTTCTGTAAGAAGCATTTCTGCACAGCAGAGAAACATCTCGTTTCCCTGACCAGTGCTTTCGTGTTTAAGCATTACTGCAATTACAACTCACCTATTCTTAAAAGGCATCATACAGGTAGTTCACAAAGATTTAGGTCCACAGATAATGAAAACTTACTCTGTATATTAATCATGCTAGGATAGATTGATGACATCATTTAGTGGAGGCTTTCTCAAGTTCAACGCCTCTTAGGAAAGTAGGATTCCTATTGACTTCATGGTAAGACATGGAACCAACCTCCATGAGACCACAAAAAACATTAGCATCTCTACAGTAGTCATCTATGCCTCAGCGGAATGCCTATCAATAACCAGGCAAAACAAAGGAGTTTGTATTATTTTAGTGATAATCCATACTCCACATATTTTAACTCATTTTAGGAACGGCGCTGGAGAAGCACAGTAACAATTCTGACTCCACTATAGCCACCGGTAAAGGTTATTAGAGATCTCAAGCCCAGGATTTAATCTTCTTAATTGACTCCTCCACTGCTACCACAATTAGACTTACAACAGCAAAAATAAGATGAACTGTCAAATCTCTCTGGAAGTTCACTACAAAGATTAATTGGTTCTTCAGTTTCTCAATCCTTCTTTTTGTCCACAAGAAGGTGCCTCGATTTCACACAGCATCTAAATCCTCATCTCAAAAGTGCTTGCATATTTTTCTTCATTTCTCTGAATTCACTTTCCCTGTTCCTTTCTGTGCTTGATACCTTTCCTAATTGCAGAATTACAAGCAATATTTAAAATCACAGAACATAGCTACAGCTTAAACAGTAGTACCAGATCTTTGTTGATATGCAGGAAAGAAGAAACACGAATCATAACGATTTTTTTTCCCCTATGTCATTTAACTGAAAATTAAATAAGGGCCAGAAAATTGCCTGGTAGAAGCATAGATTGCAGCGGCCACCTAAGAGGTTCCTGGAATGCCTTGATGATAACTTCCTCCTCCAACTTGTAGAGGAACCCACAAGAAGAGGTGCTATACTTGACCTAGTCCTCGCCAACAAGGAGGGGTTGGTAAGCACAGTGAAGCTGAAGGGCAATCTTGACTGCAGTGACCATGAAACAGTAGAGTTTAAGATCCTCAAGGCATCAAGGAGGGTGCATAGCAAACTCACTGCTCTGGACTTCAGAAGTGGAGACTTCGACCTCTTCAGGGACCTCCTTGGCAGGGTGCCATGGGAAAAAGTTCTGGAAGGAAGTTGGAAGGGCCCAGGAAATCCAGTCAACACTCAAGGATCACCTCCTCCAGGTCCAGGAGCATCCCAGATAACAGGAAGGCAGGTTAAAATGCCAGGAGGTCTGCATGGATGAACAGAGAGCTCCTGGACACACTTAGACGCAAGAAGAAAGCCTACAGATAGTGGAAGCAAGGACAGGTAACCTGGGATGAATACAAAGAAATTGATCATGCAATCAGAGACCGGGTTTGGAAAGCTAAAGCACAGCTAGAATTAAATCAGGGTAGGGACATTAAGGGGAACACTAAGAACTTCTTCAGGTGTATTAGTCAGAAAAGGAGGACTAGGGAGAACGTGGAACCCTTCCAGAAGGGAAACGTAGAGCTGTTAACAAAGGATATGGATACAGCTGAGGTACTCAATAACTCTTTTGCCTTAGTTTTCAACAGCAAGGGCTCCAGCCACAATACCCAAGTCCCAGAGGGCAAAAGTAAGGAACAGCAGATGGAAGATCTGCCCAATATAATGGAAGACCATGACCATGAGCACCTAAGGAATCTGAACCTGCACAAGTCCATGGGGCCTGATGAGATCCACCCACGGGTCCTGAGGGAACTGGCAGATGAAGTTGCCAAACCACTGTCCATGTTTGAAAGATCATGGCAGACTGGTGAAGTTCCTGCTGGAGAAGGGCAAACATAACACCCATCTTCAAGAAGGGAAAAAAGATGACCCTGGGAACTGACTGGTCTGTAGTCTCACCTCTGTGCCTGGCAAGATCATGGAGCAGATCCTCCTGAAAGCTCTGCTAAGGCAAATGCAAAACAAAGCAGAGGTGATTGGTGGGAACCAGCAACAGCTTCACCAAGGGCAAATCTTGCCTGACTAATTTAGTGGCTTTTTATGATGAAGTCACACCAGATGTGGACAAGGGAAGGGCAACAGATGTCATCTACCTGGACCTGAGTAAGGCATTTGACTCTGTCCCACATGACATCCTGGTCACCAAACTGGAAAAACATGGACTGGATGGGTGGACCACTCGCTGGATAAGGAATTGGCTGGAAGGTCACACACAGAGAGCGGTGATCAATGGCACAATGTCCACCTGGAGACCAGTGACAAGTGGTGTCCCTCAGGGGTCAGTGCTGGGACCAGTGCTGTTTAACATCTTTGTCAGTGACATGGACAGAGGAATCGAGTGCACCCTCAGCAAGTTTGCAGATGACACCAAGCTGTGTGGCACAGTCGACTTGCTAGAGGGCAGGGATGCCATCCAGAGGGACCTGGACAGGTTGGAGAGGTGGGCTCAGGCCAACCTCATGAAATTCAACAAGGCCAAGTGTAAGGTCCTGCACCTGGGTAGGCACAATCCCAAGCACAACTCCAGGCTGGGTGGTGAATGGTTGGAGAGCAGCCCTGAGGAAAACAACCTGAGGATTTGGGTTGATGAAAGGTTCAACATGAGCCTGCAGTGTGTGCACACAGCCCAGACAGCAACAGAGTCCTGGGCTGCATCAAGAGGAGTGTGGCCAGCAGGGCAAGGAAGGAGATTCTGCCCCTTTGCTCGGGACTCCAGGTCAGGTCTCAGGAGAGCAGTGTGCAGTTCTGGAGCCCTCAGCACAGGAAGGACATGGAACTGTTGTAACGAATGCAGAGGAGACCACAAGGATGATCAGAGAACTGGAGCAGCTCTGCTGTAAGGACAGGCTGAGAGAGTTGGGGCTTTTCAGCCTGGAGAAGAGAAGGCTTCAAGGAGACCTTATAGCAGCCTTCCAGTATCTGAAGGGGGCCTGCAGGAGGGCTGGGGAGAGACTATTTACAAGGTCTTGTAATGACAGGATGAGAGGTAATGGATTTAAACTGGAAGAGGGGAGATTTAGACTGGATGTTAGGAAAATGTTCTTTCCAGTGAGGGTGGTGAAACACTGGAACAGGTTTCCCAGGGAGGCTGTGGATGCTGCCTCCCTGGAAGTGTACAAGACCAGGTTGGATAAGGCCTTGAGTGACCTGTTCGAGTGGGATGTGTCCCTGCCTAGGGCAGGAGGTTGGAACTAGATGAAGTTTGAGGTCTCCTCCAACCTAAACCATATAAATTCTATTTTCTTTGAACTTCAACTTCTTTCTTCAATTTCCAAAATTACAACAAATACAAAAAGACATGTAGAGGACACATAATAAAGTTTAACTTTTTCTGTAAGTGGTGTGCAACCTGGTACTACTGTTTTGTGAAATTATACAAAATTGAACAAAAATAAGGTGTCTAATGGCTACCTCTAATTACCATTAGAGAAGAGCTTTGGATTTCACTATTATTAGAGAAAGGATGAACCTAGAGTCACATTAGCTATGCAAACTTCTATTTCTATTGTTTCATCATCATCCTGTACCTCACTCTGTGGTCTCAAAAGTCAAAGCTACTACTATATCTACATGAATTAAAATCCAATTCTTAAACATCCTGTATTACAAGTTTTTGTCTCCAGCACTCAGTATTTCAGCCTAGTTTTCTTAGTCTGAGACCAAAATAGGAGAAGGTAAAAGGAAAGAACTTCCACGTAAACATGAGGAAATTTTTTCCATTGCCCTCACATTGAACACTGGAACAACCTGTCCACGGGAGTTGTGGAGTCTCTTTCTCTGGAGATACTCAAAACCAACCTGAATGCCTTCCTGTGTGACCTACTCTACATGATCCTGCCCTGGCAGGGAGGTTGGACTAGATGATCTGTTGAGGTTCCTTACAACTCCTAACATTTGTGATTCTTTTTGACTCCTGACACTCCTTTTTTACAAGGAGTCTGTGGCCGTTTGAGTTAGATTCCTACCTCAGACAAAACAAACAACAACAAAAAAAAACCAGAGAAACCTTGGAGGTTGAAGCTGTAAGGTGAATATTCTGGGGATAGGCTACATAATGGCAACAATAGATAAATTAATATAATTTCATTGGAGCATCAAGAGCTTTATGTCGGGAAGCACAGCTTGTACTTTCCCCTTGCTTCGCCTGCTTCGCCTGTGCCTGCTGCTATCTTCCCCTGCTGCTGCTGTTTTGGCTGCTGCTGCTGCTTTCGCAGCCGCTTGACCCCTTCCCCATCTTCCCACAGGTTATTATATCTATTTGTAATAATTTTCTTGTTTTCTTTTCCCTATACTGTTATATTCAAACTCTAAGAAATACGTTTGTTTGGTTTTTTTTTTCCTGACTTCATAACAAAACCAAAAAGAAAAAAAACTACATGTTGTGGTGAGTTTGTTCTACATGGGGAGGGATCCACCCTAACCTGGTACAAAGTCACATGGAAAAGACAAGGGGCAAAGGGTACAAGTTAGTCCTAGGGAGATTCCAATTGGACTCCAGAAGAAAATCTAGACATTGGAATCCTCTCCCAAGGAAAGGAGTGGATTCCCCTCCACTGGACAGTTTTAAGACTCAGCTTGATAAAATGCTGAGCCATCTCATTTCAGCTCTACTAGTACCTAGAAAGGTTGGACCAGATGATCTTAAGGGTTCCTTCCTACCTGACATTCTGTAATTTAAATTAGTGTAACTAACAAAGTGGTAACCTTTGTGAGAACAGAATACATAACTGGCATTACTCAGGTGTGTTACAAGCAGAGCAGTCCTATACAAACACAATGTTCCTCCCCACCCTGGATTCACAGCATTCACTCAGTAAGCACATTATCACATCCATGTGTGGTTGCTGCAGTAATAGTTCATCTTAGTTCAAGATGCTATGATAGCACAATCACACACTTCCTGTACTAAGTGTCATCAGATAAAGTGAAGAAGTGATAGTAGTGTTTTTTGTGTTTACTTTTTGCCAAAAGTATATCTTAACAGCTGGAGACAAGAATTACACATCAGTACAATACACGTGGGTTCAATTCTGCAACCTAAGAATCACAGAATGCTTTGGATTGGAAGAGACCTTAACAATCATCTAGCTTAAACTCTCCCACCATACACAGGGCCCTTGTAATATGTCCTTCCACAGCTTTTTTGTGGACTTTCTTCAGGTACTGGAACAGTGCTATAAGAGCTCCCTGGAGCCTTCTCTTCTCCAAGCAGAACGGACCCAACATGGTCAGATCTCAGACAGAAATATAAAATCAGAAGCAAATCTGTGCTTTATTTCAATTGTTTGGCTGACTGGAAGTCTGTCAAAGTACAGAAGTTGGTAAGAAAATGTGGCAGTTTTACACAACAAATTCGTAATAGACCTGTGATTCTTAATAGCTCAACATGCAATCAGCAATCAAACAACAATTTGTGCTAACCAATGTAGTACAGGGCCTAGACCTAAGTCTCAGCTGAACATGGAGTGCAAAATCCTCAAAACATTTAGTTCTAAGTTTCTGTTCATCTGTTTGGAAATCAAGTTTCATATAACACTCAAATTATTTTGTACCCCTTGCAGAGAATGTATTCAGCAATTTCTACCTTTAGGAGTTAAAAGTTTGAACTGAACCTTATAAAAAAGAATCACCCTTCAGGAACACAGGGAAAAGGGGGTGCAAGGTAGTCTCACCAGGACTGGTTATTTTTGTGTAATGTTTACTTTGCCACATGTACTGGAGACAAAAGGTTCTCCACGTGGTTGCAAACCCAAGTGCACAACGCTGCTATCATCTTCAGACAAAAAAAGGATGTCACCCTTTTACAAAGCACCACTGTAGACTGCAAAGCTAATTACAGAACCCAAGAGCTCCAGAAGAAAATAATTCTGTGCTTGAATTTTAAATACTATAGGAAATCCCCACTCATAAAAATTCTGTATTGTCTATTACAACAGGGATGTTTTCTGTCCTAAACTGGTGGGAGGGAAACAAAGTTGACCTCTGCTTCTAAATGAAGTTAATTGCTCTGTCAGGATGACTGCATGGGTCTTACAACAGTGACCCTCTTGACCCCCCACACCCCTCCTTACCACTCCAAAATGGATGATTATTTACAGTGGGTTGCCAACAACATGGTAGACGCAACCTATATGTGGAAAATCCTGATCTAGCAGCAGTCAACCCTGTTGAGAGGCATAACTCCTAGAAGAGATCCAACTGTATTTATTTTTGCTCCGTAAATTCTCTGCTTTAGAGAATATGGGCAATCTCATGAAAATCACCTGGACCTCACAGATAATCTTGGATCAAGCTACCCTTACAGACAGTATTAAACAGCATGGAAACAGGGATTTTTATCATCAACTACAGTAAAGGGACAGTAAAACTCCTGCTCTATAGCTTAACACCAACAACAACTGTGAGCCAAAGCAGAGCAGCTGGGCTAGACCCAGTATAGATTTAATGCCAAACCATTAATATGCTCTTCCCTAGAGGTCTACACAGGATTTTTTTCAATGTTAAGGCCCCATAGTGTCACTTCAATTACTCAGAAAACGTACAATGGTTTTTCAGCCGTAAACAAAACACCAGAGTTAAAACTAGAGTCTTGTTACATACTACTGCAGGAAAAAAAATCCGTGCCTTCTCATTTATAAAAGTTTTACACCATCAGGGTACTCTCCAGACCTAACACTTGCCCTTAAAAATAAAGTAAGTCTGCGTTAAAATAGTAATTTCTACTGACTTTTTTTTTTTCTATTAACAGGCATAATATTGATCATAGAATCATAGAATGGTAAGGTTGGAAGGGACCTCAAGGATCATCTAGTTCCAATCCCCTGCCATAGGCAGGGACACCTCCCACTAGTACAGGTTACTCAAGGCCTCATCCAATCTGGCCTTGAACACATCCAGGGAGGGAGCATCCACAACCTCCCTGGGCAACCTGTTCCAGTGCCTCACCACCCTTACTGTAAAGAACTTCCTCCTAACATCTAGTCTAAATCTCCCCTCTGCCAGTTTAAGCCCATTGCCCCTTGTCCTGTCATTGCAGGACCTTGTAAATAATCCTTCCCCAGCCTTCCTGTAGGCCCCCTTCAGATACTGGAAGGCTACTATCAGGTCCCCTCAAAGCCTTCTCTTCTCCAGGCTGAAGAGCCCCAACTCCCTCAGCCTGTCCTCATAGGAGAGCTGCTCCAGCCCTCTGATCATCTTTGTGGCCCTCCTCTGGACC
>VWZE01015728.1:205082-244870 GCA_013396675.1 Eubucco bourcierii
CATGTGGGACAGAGTCAAATGCTTTACTCAGGTCCAGGTAGATGACATCAGCTGCCTTTCCCTTGTCCACTGTCGCTGTGTCTTCATCATAGAAAGCCACTAAATTTGTCAGGCAAGATCTGCCCTTGGTGAAGCCATGCTGGTTCCCACCAATCACCTCTGCTTTGTTTTCCATTTGCCTTAGCAGGACTTTCAGCAGGATCTGCTCCATGATCTTGCCAGGCACAGAGGTGAGGCTGACTGGTCTGTAGTTTCCAGGGTCATTCTTTTTACTGTTCTTGAAGATGGGTGTTATGTTTGCCCTTCTCCAGTCAGCAGGAACTTCACCAGTCTGCCATGACTTTTCAAATATGATGGACAGTGGTTTGGCAACTTCATCTGCCAGTTCCCTCAGGACCCGTGGGTGGATCTCATCAGGCCCCATGGATCATCAATTTCTCTTTCTCTCTCTGTTTACAATGACTAACCTGCAGTCAAATACCATGCCTCCATTTATAGTATTGCTCTCTACCTAGAAGACTCTTTGCCCTGGCAAGGGCTTCTGTGGTTTGGTGAATCATCAGGTCTGGACAGGACACCTGGAAATCAAGTCCTAGCACCCTGCCAAAACATGATCACCTAGGGCAGGTCACACAAATGCATCCAGGTGGATCTTGAAAGTCTCTAGAGAAGAAGAGCCCACAACCTTTCTGGGATTCAGTGCTCTGTCACTCTTACAGTACAGAAATTTTTCCCCACATTGAGATAGAACTTACTATGTTCCAGTTTGGACCCACTGCCCCTTGTCCTATCGCAGGATACCACTGAAACAGGACTGGAACTTTCTTCTTGACACTCACTGCTCAGGTATTGTTAAACATGAATAAGATCTCCCAGTCTATTTTGAGGACTAAACAATCTCTCAGCCTTCTCTCATCTGACAGAGTCTTGTGTCATATTTATATTACTCTTTATCCTATCCAATATATACTTATATGGTGGTCATTATTCTCTCATTTAATGAGCATACCTTCAAAACAACACTGAGATACATGGAATGGCTACTGCACTTTAAAGGACAGAAATTAAAATGGGTCCCTACCCCTACACGGTGCAGGCATGCCCAGACCCCCAGAATAGGGGCATTCAAGCCTCAATGCATTTCCCTTCCTACACATCTTGCATGGAAGGCCAGGTGCTTCATAATAGTCCATAGGCTCAGAAAGAGGTCATCACAGATTGTAAAAAAGCTTGATGACATTCACTACCTTAAATGACTTCTCTTTCTGGAGACCATGCATCTTTTTTGGGGGAAACTTCAAATCCAGATCCACTTCACCTGACATTCATACTTGTACAGAGGTACAAGAAGAGATTCAGACATCATGTCTGTTCAAGTCTGGGCAGGAATCTGGTGTTATGGAGTTTCTTCACCCACTCTCTACCACAAGGAGGTCAAGGTAGGCCATATTTCCCCACTGTTACTGCACAGTTATGAACTGTTAATGAATATATCTTAAGTGCCAGGTCTAGTTACCAGAGACATGAACATACCAGAGGGAGTATAGTAGATAGCTGCAAATATGGGGAACCTGACACACAAGGAGAGGTTGAGAGAGTAGTGCTCATTCAGACTGGAGAAAAGGTGGCGCAGGACAGCAGACAGCAATGTTTGTACAAGCAGAGCCAGATTCTTCTCAAAAGGTACCCAGAGACAAGATAGTCATAAACTTAAATAAATGAAATTCCTTGTTTAGTACAGAACAGTAAAAAAGTTTTGAGGGTGACAAAACACTGAAACAGGTTGCCTTGTGAGGCTGTGGAATCTCTGCTGTTGGAGATGGACAATATGATAATATTCTACTGGGCACAGCCCTGAAAGATCTGTAACTGACCTTGCTTGGTGGGAGGGGTTGGACTAGATCTACAGAAGTGCCTTCCAAGCTCAGATATTCTGTGAGTCCTGTTGTAACCACCAAGGAGTTACAACCCCAATGCTCTAAGCCACTTTCTCCTTTAAAACATGGGAGCCAAAGCTCCTGGTGTTAACAATGATGCCCTTTCAAACCACTCCCCATCTATCTGTATTTAAATAGAACAGAGCCAAACTACCTGCTTTAAAGTCCATTCTGCACTTTTACTTCAAAGAAACCCACAAACACACACACAAACAGAAAAAACCCAAAACAGAAAAAAACAACCCCCAACCCACCAGTAATACAATGCATCAAAACCACAAAGACTGATTTTTCACATCACCTTGTTTCCAAGAAACACAGCAGCACAGCATGGTATCACAAGCAGATCAAAGAGAGATTTCTGTGAATTACCAACATTACCACACCATGTGTAAAACATTATGTAAAATGAGAAACTAGGTAGACTGCATCATTGGAAGCACCTTAGGCACAACAGCCATCATCATCATCTTTTAATCCAGCCCACCCCTTCAGAGAGGTTGCTTAAAACTTCTGCAAAACTAGTGGGTGGGAATAACCAGTTCTTTCAGAGTAGCAGAAGGAGAAGTTAAGACTAATTATATTTTTCTTGCCACTGTCTTTTTCACATGGCCCTATCCTATTCAGCATCTCTCCCTTACCATTACTGAAGTTCTACTAAGAACGAACATTTCAGGTATTAGAGAACTTACAGAGACTAAAGACAAACAGTTATTGGCAACTATATATCCAAGATGGTAGTCTCACATGGATTGCCAATAAACAAGCACAAAATGATTGGGTTCTCTTAAAACAAACCAAACAACCCACTAGTAACAAAAGAGGTTTCTGGAATTCAGTGGAACCTCATTCACCTAAGCTGCTAGTGTCAACACAGCATTGTTTATCATCTCTTCAGGGAAAACCACCTCAGCTCCCTCACCGTCTCCTAACTCCAGGGAGAAATGGCTCCCCAGACAGGGCCTCCAAATTCATCCCTGCTCCCTTGCTTCTAACATCTGCCAGTCATTGGTGACTGCATCTGTTCATTCTAATTCATACTGGGAAAAGGTCTGTTTTTCCAGCATGAAGTGATGCAAGCCAGAATCGTTTTATCTGACCTAAGGCTCTGCTGAACTTAGCTAACATACATACATAAACTGCAGAGAGAACAGAAAGAATATTTTCTATGACATAAGCTATCCGCCCTCATCACCCAGCTCATGATAAGCACTTGTCACAAACAAGTTTACCTTCCTCCTGCAAACATTTACCCATCCTGTATTTCTGCTCTATTGCTCTTTGATGGAAAACCAGCATCTAAGCAAATTGTTGCTTGTCGGCTTGCAAGTATATACTTAGAAATCTTCAACCACTTTACCCTCAGATGTTGCACAATCTCTATATGTGATGAGGCTCAAACTCTACTTGAGTTTTCAATACATTTCTTTTTAGAAATGAGCATTTTTTAAAAAAGTTGTTCATTGTTGAATACTAAACCATAAGGCATTTGCATAATCTGTAATATTCTACCAAAAAGTCATTAGGAAACAATGCAGAAAGACCATTCACATCATTGAACTTTGTCTGGCTGTGCTGAAAAGAAAAGCAAGATGCCTCTCAGGAAATTCCACTTTGGACAGACAGACCACCTAGACAAAGACCACCACACCTGCAAATAACCTACTGCAAGTGTGTAGTCCCATGGATCATTACGGGTTGGGGGCTGACCTGTCAGAGAGCACGTCTGAGGAAAAGGTCCTAAGATCCCTGGTAGACAACAGAATGGCCATGAGCCAGCCATGTGCACTCATGGATGAGAAGGTCGGTGGCATCCTGGGGTGCATTGAGAGGATTGTGGTCATGTTGAGGAAGGTTCCACTCCGCCTCTACTCTGCACTGGTGATGCCTCACCTGGAGTACTGTGTCCCATTCTGGACACTTCAGCTCAAGAAGGACAAAGAACTATTGAAGAGACTCCAGTGCAGAGCCACTAAGATGGTAAGGGGACTCAAACTTCTCTCATATAAAGAAAGGCTAAAAGAGCTGGGGCTGTTAGCCTAGAGAAGGAGAGGGATCTTTTTAATGCTTACAAATACCTAAGAGGTGGGTGTCAAGAAGGTGGAACCAGACTCTTCTCAGTGTGCCCATTACCAGAGCACCACACTTGAACATAGAAAGTTCCATTTAAACACAAGAAGGAATTTCTTTATTTTGAGGGTACCAGAGCACTGGACCAGGCTGTCCATCTCTGGAGACTTTCAAGCCTTATGTGGACATGTCCCTGCATGATATGCTTCAGGTGACCCCATTCTTGCAGCGGATTTGGACTCTATCTTCACGGGTCTCTTCCAGCCCTTATTCTGTGATTTTGTGTAATGCATCCAGTTACTCAGAGCAATACATTTCAGTAAAACCACTCTTCAGAAGAAAAGCAATAAGAGTTTATATTATCTCTCCTGTTAATGCACATTGTTTGAAATTCACTGCCCCTCCTCATCCCTTCAGAGCTCTGTGCCAGTATGCAGCTGTCAGTTTTCCCCCTTTAACCTGTGAAATGTTTATGTATTTGCCATCATATTTCATTATCTTGGCGGTACATCAGCTCAGAGCCTTTTAGAAGTGAGCTGTTCACAGTCCTTGCAGGTTTCACTCATGGGCTCTCATTCAGCAGTGCTTTTGCCTCATCTATAAGTAATAGATTTATATTCAAGGTGCAGTAAGCAGATCATGTAGAGTTTTTATTCTGAAGAGGGCATGAGTCACAAAAAGCAAAAGAATAGAGTCACACCATTGGAAAGGTACTACAAGCTCCCTGAGCCTCGATACTTATTATTATCTTAATAGGAAAAGTTATCCATTCCCTGAAAGAAGTAGCGGAGATCAAGTTTTCTCTCTTACCCAGTCACTCATACCCATCTGGCAGCTGACACATGTTGTTTCAGATTCCAAATTAGAGGATCCTCTTCCTGCCCATGAGTCTCCTTTGAACTGCTTGCTGGTTTTATTCAGTTTTATCACTGTTTTCCAAAGACATTAGAACTACTTTTGCTCTTCTGCAACTATGCACAGTTTTGAAAAACAGTCACTATTTGCCCAGAGCAAGATCTCCTGTTATGCCCCACTATGTTCATGTCCCTGGACTGGGTGGTATTTTGTTTGTGAAGCTTTAGAGTAATCCAAGACCCATCACATGACTTCACTGTACTTCTCTGCAACTACATTTTTTGGTTTGTATAACTTTACCACTAACAGATTTATTTTGTACAGTTTGTTTTCTTTTAGTATTGCCCCTACAGAAAGGCATGTCTTTAACAATCCATAGTAGACGATTCTGAAGGGCTTTCTCTTTCTTGCTTCCATCATTGATACACTCCAAGACTGGTTATCGTAGTTCATTTCCCACACAGTACTGTATTAATCTGACATCCAAACAAATATGAATGTAATTTAACCACAGAAGAGGTGGCTGGGGACCTCATTTTGGTCATCCCCAAATTCCACCTCAGCAGCACAAATTCACCATCATCTCTGAGAATTCAGCTTTCATAATCACAGTACGTCCAGCAAGCTACTAGTGAGTTATTGCATGTATCTGCAGCACGTAGCATCAAGAATCATAAACAAAGCTGTCTAAGATTAAAAAAAAAAAACAAACCAACCCTGCATAGCATAAGAGCTGCATACAATCCTTTTACTTCCTTTTCAAACCCTCACACAATGTGCACCAGGAAAATAGAGCATTTATGGCAAAAGGAGTTTCTTGTGTATTGCCAAATTAAATACTAGAGCAATCATTAACACTTCATTAACACTCCCATTTATCTAGAGGGGAGATGGCATCAAACAGACAATGCCCAAGGGAAATCAACAGTTCTTAAGATTCAGATGCTAAACCAAACATCTGAATTAAGACTTAGGTCACAAGAAAGGCCAGGGGAAATGAAATTCTGGTGTAAATTCAGATCCCTGAGAACATCTGTCAGGAAATGTGCATCCCAAAACAGGAGCACCCTTCTGTTAACACTCTACTTAGCAAGAAATTTTATGTTTGAAGTATACCCTCACACCTCCTTAATAGCTTAAGAGCTGAAGGATACAGAGAGAACAAGAAACGAACACCTCGGAGCTGGCAGTGCAAGTAGAGTTAGTGCAGTTTTCCTTTATGAAATCCAAGTATGGACATTGTATTTACTGGATCACTTTGGCACCAAGGGTGATCCAGGCTCAGGTGGCAAGAATGGCATTCCCCTTCCAGAACTGCAGCAACATTGCAACACAGAGCCATCCTTGCAGTACACTCAAATACACTGGCAGGGACATTCAGGTGGTGTGCAGGGAAGAGAAAAAGAGGAAGATGATGAGTTGAGAGCCTGTAGTGCAGAATAAGGTATTTCCCCCCTATAAATAACTCAAGAGAACTGGTAGGAGAGCAGAGAGTAGAGTCAGACAGTCTTCCTGCTGAATCAGGCTGAGTACTATTGACGCACCTCAGGTACAATGCTAAAGAGCCTTGTCAAGTGAGTCTTCCTTGAGCATTTCATAGAGTTCTATTCCAACCAAACCAACTCTATGATTCTAAGATCAAGTCCAGCCTTTATGCCAAGGTCACTACGGCTGTTAAACCATGTCCCAAAGTGCCATGTCCACACATTCCTTGAACACCTCCAGGGAGAGTGACCCTACCATCACCCTGGACAACCTACTCTGATGCCTGACCATTCTTTCAGTACAGAAAATTTTCCTAATGTTTCAGAAAGGACTTTGCTGTGGTTTCCTTTATGCTGGAATCATCTTGCCTTCCCTTCCCCCCCCCTCACTTTCTCTGCAACAGTTCTAATTGCGCATCTTCCTTTTCCTTACAGCAGAGGTTGTCATTCTAATTTTCTCTAACCTCTATCAATTCCTGCTGCCCTGAAACATCCTGGTCCCTAAAACACTGCAGCCTTTGTCAATCAGCTGTAGGGATTTGAGAAAAATGGAAGGATCTTGTTGCTGGAGCAGACCTTAAGAGAAGGGGGATAATACCACTTTACATGGAGAATATTTTAGCTTCACACTATCTCCTATTAAACAGTAATTAGTCAGCAACCAAGAAAAACCACAACAAAACATTATTGAACAGGAGAGCAGGTAGAACTGAAATCTTGCATGTTCCATCACAGTAGAGACAAATACAAAAGAAAATTGTTGATAGAGCACAGTTTGAGTTGCAACACTCCAAATGGTGATTTTAAAACATTCACACTCACAGCAATATTTGGATTGGAACTCGGTGGGGTGGGATTGTTTTCTACATCTTTATTCCTGATGAAGAAACCCTGCTGCAGAGCTGGAGACAGTTACATGGGGGCTTTTTTTGTGTCATGACTCATGTAGGTAAGATAGGCATGAGACTGTAGAGAAGTAGTTTTGCCTCCTTCTCTCAAACTTTATCCATTGCCTGACTGCATGACTCATGTAACATGAAGTACAAATATAATAAGATTTTTTTTCCACTCAAAACCAGTTTTATTTCAAAGCTGCCTTTAATGACAAAAAAAAAAAATAATAAAAAAATCTGGGCTGGTAATTAGGTTCTTCACATAATTACACAGCAATAGTGCAAAAATTTCTGTCTTTGTGACATTTGCAAGAGTTTGACCCATAAAAACAAGTTCAGTCCCAGCTGAGGCACAAACTTATGTTTTATTAGTGGAGAAAGCACCAATACTGTATTCTTTCAATAGCTTAGAGTTTAGTCAGCACTGTTTGCACTGAAGGTAATGGTCACATGGACTATCTTGAAAAAAACCACAATCTTCAGGGCCACTGATGATGGATTTACTTTTGTGAAACCTGCTGTTTACCCTGGCTTGTGGGGCTCCTGAGTCAGCCAGTCATTAGCTAAAAACAGGACCTACATACACAGATCCACTTCTACAGCACAACACAGGAGAATTCAAAAGGAGAGGGTAACAGCACACACTGTTCTCTTGGACTGGTTCCTACAACCTTCTCTAACTGAGACACAGTGCAGTTTTATCTCATTCAGGGCTCTTCGTCTTCCCAGCTGTGCATCAGTTTTGCAGTGTCCACTCTGTAACACAAGGCAGGAGCTCAGCTTCAGAGCCTTTACATTCAACCGAGAACAAGAGGCACTAAAAGATGATAAGTGAAATTATAGAAAATGAAAGACAGTGACAGAGACACCCATAATGCAGGAAAGTAAGCAGCAAAACAAGACCCTGTGAAAGACAAGTACCTTTAAACAACCCATCGGGTCCAACCTGCCACAAAAAGCCATCCACAGGCCTCTTAACTCCTAATAGAAAAAAAAAAAAAAATCCAAGCCACCGATTTGTTCTCCCAGATTAATTTGAATCTAAATCATCATTGGAGGAGCAATCACAATCTGTTTTCTGAGCTATTTCAAGCAAAACTGCACAAGCCAAGCAGCAACCCTTTCCTTCTTTTAGAATCTACATCTTCTGGGCAAGTTTCCTCTCTCAACAGGAACCCCCAAATTATTGTATCCCATAGGAAATAATGGAAAATCCCAGCACAAAAGCAGAGGAAGGGGCAGCCATGCTTTAATGATGGGCTATGATACAAATGAAAATGGCTTCCAGGAAATGGCTCTTCAGAGTGCATTTACTATGCTACACACTTCATTTCTCTCTATTACAGAAATATTCTTCAGCCGAGCTACAGCCAAGTGTCTTGTTTGTTTGAACCACCACCACCAGTGACAGCCAGAGTACTTGTGTTAACATTCCCTCTAATGGTTTTTCACTGCCTACCCTTTTACAATTTTGGCTAATTTTTTTTTTTAGCCTTCCAGGACTCATTTGGTAAAATGATCAATGACATTTGGAATGTTTACAGAAGAAAAAAAGTGCCTTGCTGCTTCTTTGCCTGTTTGTACTTTTGCAGCTTCAGTGGAAAGTCTACAAGCTGGCTTTTGTTTGCTAATTAATGTGCAGCATGGAGAGACAAAGGGTTAGCGTGGGGCAGATAAGCTTTACTCTGGACATGAAAGGAATTACATGGTGCTGCAGTCAGGCCCTAGGTGAATGATTTCCATGCTCTTTATGAATCAGAGAACAGTCTCAGCCATAAATTACATTTACAGAACAAGAAGAATGTACGTTCCAAGCTCTATCTGCAAAGGAGAACACTGGTTCATTGATACTGTTCCAAATTTGCTTGCTTTAGAGCAGACATCTACATGAGCAGTAGTTCTCAAAACACAAAGCAAAAATCCTTTGTAGAATCCTGCTTCTTCAGTGAGTAGCATTGCCTGTGTTTCCCCTGCTACTGGATATCTGCATGTTGTTATCCAGGAATGTATGGCCTTTAAAAAGGTGTTATTCATGCCACACCTGCAAAGCCTTGAGTATCCAGGCAGCCATGTAGCCTGGCCCATCCTTCAGCTTTAATCAACTAACAATGTTGCACAAATAGAGGAAGGAATTACATTATTCATTGATACTAGGAAGAAAATAAGCAGACTTTACTTCTGATATTATAGCAAGTTGACTGCTGTTCACCTACCAGACACTCCTCTGGGGTTTTTCATACTAACAGGTGAGTGTACAGAGGATGTGCTGAAGAGGTTCATTATAAACTACCTGGGTAGCTTTAACACAACTCTAGAGTGCTATGCCAGGTGCCTCAGTCCACCTCAACACACCTTTCTCCTCAGCATGAGAGGAGAGCGCACTGCTCCTCCACCAATATCTGGGCTATGAAAATGATTAAGGGACTGAAACATCTATCCTATTAGGAAAGGCTGAGAGACCTGGGGTTGCTTAGTCTGGAGAAGAGAAAATAGAGAGGGGATCTTATTAATGTTTATAAACATCTGAAGGGTGGATGTAAGAGGGTGTTGGTCTCTTTTCAGTGGTGTCATGTAATAGACAAGGGGCAATGGATACAAAGTGCAACACAGGAACATGAGGGAAAACCTCTTTACTGTGAGTATGATGGAGCACTGCAACACGCTGCCCAGAGAGGCTGTGGGATCTCCCTCTCTAGACACTTTCCAAACCCATCTGGATGCATTCTTGTGTGACCTGCCCTAGGTGATCCTGCACCAACAGAGGAGCTGGACTTGATCTTCAGAGGTGTCTTGCAGCCCTTGCCATTCTATAAGCTAAATGGGCAACTTTAGCACAACTCAAGGGTGGCATGCCAGTTGCTCCAGACTACCCTACAGAGCAAGAGAGGGGGTGGCACTGCTCCATCACCAATGTCTGGCCCTCCTTCAGATGCCCCACAGGGCTGCAGCCATACACTTCATCTCCCTGCTTCTTGGTGAGCAACCAAGTTGATAGCTGGCAGTTTGCTGGCACTGAGTAGACAGTGCAGATATCTCAAGGAATGAGCTGCAGAGTCAACAGCAGTACAAGTATGACTGACTCTAAATCAAGGAAAACCTAATTGAAATCAATCTCACAAACTAAGCATGAGGTGAATGCAGAGCTCCTCCATCAGAGGAGACCCCACTATGACTTGGAATTTTTTTTTTTTTTTTTAAGCTATAATGCTGCAGCACCAACAGCCTCATCACAGATGTAACTGAGAAAAGAAGCAATAGAGTTCATAGTATGAGATCCTATAGACACACATAACAGGAAAATAGGAACATGCTACTACCTTATTGAAGAAAACTACACAATCCAGACAAGGGAAAATAATCAGATATTTCTTCCCCATTTCAGCTCATTGGAAGTAGCCAATAATTCACTTTTTGAATAAGAAGGAAATAGGATTTAAAAAAAATCAGCACTAGTTAAAAGCTACTCAAAAACCACTCCATAGCTGTGCAGTGGAGTACACTGACTCTCAATACAATTTTATTGTGGCAATTCGAGCTGGGCCACAGAACAATCCCAGCTGGGAACTGGTTAGACTAGAGAGGAAGAGGCAGAGGGGTAACCTTATTGCTCTCCACAAGTCTCTGAAATTAGGTTATAGCAAGGTAAGGGTTGGTCTGTTCTCCCTAATATCAGGTGACAGAATGAGAGGAAATGACCTGAAACTGTGGCACACGTGGTTTAGGTTGGATATTAAGAAAAATTTCTTTCCTGAGTGGTTGGGCTGCCCAGGAAGGTAGTGGAGTCATCATCCCTGGAGGTGTTCAAGAAGTGTGTGGACATGGCAATTTGGGATATGGTTCAATGGCTATGGTGGTCTCAGATTGAAGATTCAACTCTATGTTATTAGAGGTCCTTTTCACCCTAAACAATACTATGATAATAAGTAAGTCTATTACTAGTTCTACAGAAATCTTTCCCATCCTCTTCACTTTTCCAGTTCATGACAAATACACTAGAAGATATTAGCAAGGAGCTTGTGTATATTTTGTCTGAGCTCTACATGAAGCTGTTGTGAGCTCTCCATCAAGCAACGCCGCTTGCTGAGCTGTCGCTTAGGCTCACCTGCCACCCAGTGGTCTCCTGCCTGTCCTGCAGCCTCTCAGCTCTTGGTTTCTCCTGTAATAAATTAAGTTCTAGTCTAAACGTTGCTACACGTTGGGGTAAACTCAGGACTTCTGATATTTTTCTGGTGTCCTTCATCCAAACCTAAGTTTCCCACAGAAACTATCAAGTTCCAGTGAAAACTCCTCTCATAATCAAATGGAAATTCTAATTCAAACCTGAAGGAGTAAGAATAGCTTTCAGTGTATACGCCAAGATTCTCTTCCCCCAAGCAAAGCAAGGAATTAAGCTCTTTTTCCAGCGTGGCAAGAGTGTAAACACTTGAATGCTCGAATTTGCTGGTTTACTTGAATTTTATGGCTTTTTTTCCCCCCTTTTTTTGTTTTGTTTTATCCTAGTCAAAAGCATTAGAAAGTGTTACTTACATCCAGAAGTAACTGGAAGTCAATCAGATTTGAGTCACAAAATTTGAAGAAAAATTAACACTCTTCTCTACCAGAAAATTCCCCACCAGTACTCACAGCAGCACCTTTGCCCCAGATTTAACTCATATTGTATTCTGGTGCTCTTAAATAAGGTTTTACAGATACATGCCACATTAATTTTTGTTCGAAGTTAATTTACACACACACACCCCCCACCCCCCATTTCACCTCTCTTACATCACAACCTTTTACATCAGGGAAGAGCTTTACAAGTAGAAAAAGTCCTGCTCAAGGTAACCAATTGTAAGGACCCTCTGCACAGATGACCTTGACTTTGGTGAGCTTAACTTCTGACAGAAAACAGCAATCTGGACTGTACATCTAAGGCATTGCAGTAACTGCCTCTGCAGATGTATTCTAACAATCCAGCACTCTTATTCTACAAGAATGTTCTACAGCTGTGATTGTGAACTTGGCATTTAAAGACTCTAAGTTTCATCCTCATGGCTCTCTCCTCCACAAAGCTCATCCTTCCTGAAACACTGTCAGGAAAGCTTCCTATACCTGACCTTTCACATTGTATTCCAAAAGCTTTGTACTAATGAAGTAGCTGCATTCATACAAACAGAGCCTGATAGACCTCCAGAGTCCTTGAATATGTAAATGGAAGAAAAGGGTCCACTCTAAATTAGCACGCTGCAAATTGCCAGCAAGATGAAAATACACATTTAGTGCTGAAAAATAAATTACTACTTCATGAGTGAAAGGTCCTAGAGTTACAGATTTTTTTCCCCATTGGAAAAAGACCTCCAAAATTGAGTTTGGCCATCAGCCTAAACCACCATGACCATTAAACCAGTCCCAAGATGCCACTTCCACACATTTCTTGTGCCTAGAGTCAGCCACATCAAATGTACTTTGTGTTCCTGTCCACTTTGTGCCCCTTGTCCTGATCCTGAGCACCACTGACAAGAATCTGGCCCCAGCTTCTTGTCCCCTGCCCTTTAGCTCCTGATGGGCACTGAAAAGGTCCCCACTCAGGTTGCCATTCTCCAGGTGAAACAGTTCCATGTCTCTCAGCCTTTCCTCCTCACGGAGACACTCCAGACCCATCAGCATCCTGAGAGCCTCCACTGGACCTTCTCCATCAGTTCCTTGTCCAACCACAACAACCGGCCAAACTACACCAACCCCATTTAACTATATCCTCACCTTAAGACACCAACAATGACACATTTACAAAATTCAACAGTTTTCTAGAAAATGCCAATATATTTCTAGCTCCCCTCTTTCAATGCTATGCACAGAACAAGCTATATCTTGAAGAAACACTGTTCTTTACATGTTAAAGGGACTCAGGAGGGTTTTGTGAATCTCAGTATGGCCACAAAAACAATCAGGGGGTTGCAGCACCTCTGCTACAAGGATAGGTTGAAAGAACTGGGGTTGTTCAGCCTAGAGAAGAGGAGGTTCCAGGAAGACCTAACAGGGACCTACAAGAAGACTAGAGACAGACTGTTTACAAAGGCTTGCAGTGCCAGGACAAGGGGCAATGGCTTCAGACTAGAGAAGAGCAGATTTACGTTGGATGTTAGGGACAAGTTCTTTACCATGAGGATGGTGGAACACTGGACCAGGTTGCCCGGGGAGGTGATTGAGGCCCCATCCCTGGAGATATTCAAGGCAAGGCTCAACAGGGCTCTGGACAACCTGATCTAGTTGAGGATGTCCCTGCTGACTGCAGGGCAGTTGGACTGGATGGCCTTTGGAAACTCATTCTAGTCTAGACCATTCTATGATTCTATAATCCCATTCACAGAATATTTATACCAGCAATTCAAAGGCCGATAGCTTTATCAACAAGTAATAAAGTACACACTGACCAAAAAAATTCTAAATAACAAATTCTGTGTTGGACTATTTCCCCATGTAAAAATCACTCTCTTTAATTGAAAACGTTCGTGTTTGGAAGAAAAAAATTACTTGTTTCACAAACAGTTAGTTGAGGATATCCCTGTTGACTGCAGAGGGGTTAGACTAGATGACCTTTGGAGGTCCCTTTCAGCCTGGCCCATTCTATGATTCTATGATTAATGGAGGAAACTGCTGTAGGATAATAACAAGAGCCCAGTATCCTCTCTAGAGGCTATTCCAAATATGCAGAATATTCTAGTTGTCAGAAAAAAAAAATAAGAACTGGAAATCCACTTAAATCTTTCTTTAACATTAGTGAAGTAATCTGATAACGGTGTCAAATATAAGAGAGCTACAAAGTTTTTAAAACTTAAAACTAGCAGAACTAGCTAGGGTTACCATCATTGACGTTAATGATTTAATCTTAGTGGTTTTCTGCTAGTACAGACAGTGGTGGTTCACTCCAAGTGTATCGTGGCAACCCCAGTATAGGAGTAGATGCAAAGCACAATTGCTACCCTCTAGAAGACTGCACTAAAAACAACAGGGTTTGGTTTTTTTTTTTTTTTGTTTTTTTTTTAATGTTTGCTCCTTAGGCTATCAACGGGAATGGATAACCAGAAGTAGCTTCATCTCATAAAGTCACCTTAAAAATGAGGAAAAACAAACAAACAACAGCAGAAAAAAACCTGACTTCGTAATTTCACAGAAAACCTACCAGGGTGTCTGCTAATGGATGAAGAAACCAGCAAGGTTGCCTCAAGAGTGAGAACCTCATGATGGTCACACCGATATGACCATGGTATCATGCTTTAAGTATGCAGAAATCTGTTGCTTTAAATTGAGTTGCAACATGAGCTGAAAGCCAGAGTAACAAGCTCCATTACATCATGGAGACATCTAATCCATGCTGCACTGTTCCTTCCACAAAGAGCAAAGCTTTAAAAGCCACCAGTCTTCCCCATCACACCAGCTGCTCTTCACATACAACCAGCCATCAGCAGCTACCAATTTAAACAGAATGATAAAGCCACTGCCTGCACCCTGCAGTCAGTAGCCTTACTACTGCCAGGATTAAGTTTCATCATAGCCAGAAACAAAGCATAATAATCAGTTCAAGATAGCACAGAGTAGAGCTGAAGAACTCACAGCATGTTAATACAGAAGCGTATCCATCCCTCATTGTGCAACAAACATAGTTACAAGTAAAATTTAGTTGACAGAGGATGGGAATCCATCTGTATGTATGTTTGTAGGAAGAGAAAAAGAAGCATTTTTCTGCTCCACTTTGTCCCTCTCCATAAACTATGCTAACCTGATACTAGTGCAACATCACTGTTCTGACAAAATTCCAGAACTAGCCTGCAAGTCTTTCAATGTTCACTGGTCATATTCAATCAACTTGAAGTAACTCCAGAAAATGTCAACACATATTACCACCTATTCAGAAACTGTATGAGCCTCCAAACAGCTTGATACTTTTCCTACTACTCGAGCATATCTAACCAGCATAAATGAAAAAAACAAAACAAAAAACAAACAAGCTGAACAGAAAAATTTTCTCAGCAGCATATTACAACTTCATGTACAGATGTGATGCAAATAGCAAAGGATGACCTGGATCAACAGCTTCAACCACAGAATTATTAATTTTTATGCCACGGTTGCTTTGAGTATCCTTGAATAGTTACTTCCTTCTGCACTTCCCTCTCCCCTTTAGAACAAAAGAGAGAAAAAACAAACATGAGAAAGCACAGCGTTTTGAACAGAGCTCTAACTGGAACAAAAGGTGGCAATTCAAACAGGATCACAAGACATTAGGGGTTGGAAAGGACCCAAAGAGATCGTTGAGTCCAATTCCCCTGCCAGAGGAGGACCATACAATCTGTCTTAGGTCACACAGGAACACATCCAGATGAGCCTTGAGAAATCTCCAGAGAATGAAACCCCACAACCTTTAAACCCTTAAGAACACATAGCAACTGCTTACAGTTGTACAGTACAAACAAACTACAAGTTAGTGAAAGCATATTAAACTTATTCTGGTACTAAAAACATCTCTCCCCAAAAGGAGGAAGTGGTGGCAATGCCTTAGGGACAGAGATTTTACCATCTTCTCTCTGCTGATTAGGTTTAAGGATGTAAGGCTTTTTCCTTACACGCAGCTTTTCCTGTTGAAAAGCACAGCACTTGGGCCCCAACACTGTCCTCCTCTTCTGCGTTCACACCAGGATCCACAAGTCTGTCTTCACTCCAAAATGCAGCATAAGGAGGAGCAGGCATCAAGCTAGTTGCATTCAGGTTGTACAGAGCTGTATTGCTCTATGCAGATAAAGTATAGAGTACATTGGCAGTCACATCACCTAAAAGAAGCTATTCATTGGCTAACGCACGTTTCACTCAGTACAATGACTTACAAAATCCATTAGAACTCAGGAGAAGGAGTTTTTCTCCTCTGAAACTTTCTTACTGTGGAATTTTTGCATTCTGGAACTGCGAACCACCCCCTTCTGTTACCAGTAACTATTCCAGTAACCTTCAGAAACAAGGATGAATAAGATGCAGTTGGTCAGAGTTTCAACCACCAGGGTTTAGAAACAGGCTTTACCTCTCTCACAGCTGAGTGTCCAGGCCCCTGTGTTGTTATGCACTTAGAGAGATTTCTCCACTTCCAATTTCCAGAAAGTCTGCCTGGGACTTGAACAACCTTCAGCCAATGTCACTGAAAAGAGAGATTCAAAACAGAACAGTGACTGGTGTGGGCTATGCTCCAACAAAGCCAATAGCAGATGGACTAGCAGCTTTTCCATGCTGCTGTTCAAAGGGTGTGCCATACAGGAGGGGGAAGAAAAAAATAAATCTGATCAGAGTTGGCTGCTACAAACCCAAACTTAGTCCACCCCTTAAACATTTAACAAACTCTTGTGGCAAAACCATGCCAGCAGAGTCCAGTCTCCTTTTATGGGAATTACCCCTAGCTGGTAAAAAAAAAATTAAAAAAAAAAAAATCTATCTTTGGTGAAACCCTCTAACAAATCTCAATCTCATTGCCTATGTCTGAGAGCCTGACCATAGGCAGGGCTTTGCTAAGGCATATATAAATTCAAATATAACAAGACAGATAGGAGAGAGATTTCTGAGCTGCATCCTCACCGCACTATTACACAAGGCAAGCTTTACAGCCTGGGTACTTATGTAAATTTAAACGCTCTTGCGTGTTTCAGACTTTACACTCTTCAGAGACATCATTCCTCAGTTAAACCAGAAACTCGAGTTTTACATGCAAACATATTAATTGCTGTTTACTAAATACACCATTTTATCTAACAATATATATTTTAAGCTCCTGTTTTTCATGAGCTGGCAGCGTAATTTCAGTCTGAGCAGAAAGAACAATCAGCCTCATATTGCTCCCTTGTGATTTGTACCAACATAATGCTATTTAGGCACCACAAAGCAAACCTTTTTCCACCTAGCTCTGAAAAAACAGCTATTTGTAATTTTTTTCCCCCCCATAAACCTGTCAGTCACCTCTGAACACTACTGACACAGCCATACCACCAGTTCAAGAAAACCAAGCAGGGGTGGGAAACTGTCAAAGAAAACCCTGCAGCCAGGTCAGTGTCAGGCAACAGAAGACAAAACATCTCTCCTTTGGCAGTGACCAGGAAAAAAACAAAACAAAACAAACTTATCTTTCAGCTTCTGTCAGGTATTTCCAGTAAATAAACACAAACCAGAAATAATTTAATAGCAAGCACTACTTTACAAATCAACTCAGGCCCCAAGTTTAGGAATAACATTCTCCAGTTATTCTTTTACATACCTACCTACTCTACAAGAGCTCCTAAATCCCAAGGCGATAAGTTTAAGATTTATACCAGAAAGACACCTTTGTCTTGCAAAGAGACAATTAAAAACAAACAAAACAAACCTTTGGATGACAAAGAATAAAAACAACACAACTCACCACACAACATTGTCTCCCACACATACATTCACAGCCCCTCCATTTCAACCACAATTCTACCAGAATGATGACTTCTACAGCAGCTGTTGCTAATTCTCAGACCCCTACTCCTTTATCCCAGTTAAGGCTATAATTAGCCCTTCATTAGCCCTGTGAAAGGGCACTTGGGGAGGTTTCCTCTCCTCTGAAGTCTCCATGTTGTAACCTGTGCATGGAAAAATAAATTGGCACCTACCATGTGCCTGCTGTTTTCTGTCACAGAGTCAGAGTGCCACAGGGCCAGTGCAGTCTGGGGACACACAGTGCTCTCATTGCCAGAGTGCAATGGCATGACAGTCATGGTGGCAAAACAAGGTTTTCTGTGGAAGAAACACACTGTAGGAAAGCCCTGAGTGAAGTCCTTGTCATCTTTCATAACCATTGAGGCATGATTATTGTTAGCAGAACAGATAACAAGATGCTTACTGTATGGCTGTATGTAATTTGGAAAAACTTCACAGTGTGAAATTGCCGTGGTAAGCTTAAGCAGGCCAAAATAGGCTTGTACATGTCCTGGCTTGCCCAGGCATGTTTTTTCTGCTCTCTCTCCTGTTTTAGGGAGAAGCAACCATGGGAAATAGGACAAAGAATCTGGAGCCACTAAGTCTGGGGACTGTGGCCTGCCCAGACTTGTCTTGAACCCTGTAGTAAACAAGGTACACAGGGTTGCCTTGTGCAGGGCCTGTGTTCCGCCCTAAAAAGGGTAAAGCAAGCCTATGGCTTCACCTAATATGGTCAGGCTTGGCTAACTGCCATTCTGATTGGCTATTCTGTGTCCAAAGGCCAGTTAGTCTCAGGCTGTATGGATAAAAGGAGATGAGCAGGGAGCGCATTGTGCCTTTGCCATTACAAGGTGTGTCTGCTATTATATGTGTGCTCCACTATTATATCTGCCATTGTATCCATGCTCCTACTACTTCATTGCATCCTGAGCTGTGTGGAACTTCAGTGAGCAGGATTAGGCTCTAAAGCCTCCACATGATCAGCCTGCACAGCCAGTGTGACACCATGCTGAGATTACACATCACAAGACATTCTGCCTGCACCTGAAAGCCTCCTGCTGAGACAGAAGCTCTGGAGATAACACAGATCATCCAGAGAGTCAGGACCAGGTCAGAGATTGTTTGCCTCCTTCCTCCAGCACCCAGAAGCCTGGGGAAACTCCAAAGCCTCTAGCAGCTACTGACAGCAACCCCGCCACGAGCTTTGGGTACTGTCAGATAACATTTTTGTGAGTAAATACTTAAAGCCTCTTGTAATCATTAATTGTCTTCCGCCATAAGCAGAAAGGAGCTCCTTGAGCCCATCTAGTGAGCAAGTGGTGTATTGATGGCGAGCAGTTCACTAACCACAAAGCCTTTTCTGCCAGTTCAGTCAAGTTCCATTAATGTAATATTTACTAGTTATTGCTAGATCCTGTTATTAACTGTATATAAAGTTTCCATGAGCAATGCAAAGAACCAATTATTATTATTAAATTGGTGATCATGGTGCCACAAGTTCCTGATATTTAATATTAATAAACTATATTAATATTTTTTAAAATAAAATCTCTCAGTAATTAATTACCCCTCCACTACAGAAATGTAGAATCAGATAAGCATGTAGGAATTTTCATAAACTCAGCCATCCTTATTCCTGCCAACAAGCCAGAAACCTGACCTGCTGATGGACAATTTGAATGTGTTCTGCGCAGAGACAGTGAGATGGGCAGTCAGCCACCAGCTCTGAGTGGAGAAGCTGTGGGAGCTGGACTTGTTCAACCTGTGGGAGAAATGGTTTCAGGGACCCTCATATAATTGTAGAGCCGTTTCAGTTGGAAAAGATCTCCAAGATCATCAAGTCCGACTGTTGATCTAACACCATCATGGTCATTAAACCATGTCTCAAAAGTGCCACATTTACACATTTTTTAGCACCACCAGGAATGGTCACTCTACCACCTCCCTGGGCAGCCTGTTTCAATGCCTGACCATACTGTCAGTAAAGATTTTTTCCCTAATGTCCAACCTAAACCTCTCCTGGAACAATTTCAGGCCGTTTTCTCTCATTCTGTCCTCTGATACTACAGAGAAGAGACTGACCCCTACCTCACTCCAACCTCCTTTCAGGGAGTTGTAGAGAGCAATGGCATCTCCCATCAGTGTCCTCTTCTCCAGACCAAACAACCTCAGTTGCCTCAGACAGTCCTCACCAGGCATGTTCTCCAGACCCTTCGCCAACTTTCCTGTCCTTCTCTCGACAGGGTCCAGCACTTCAATGTCCGTCTTGGAGTGCAGAGCCCAAAACAGAATTCAGTGCCAAGTATATGGACACAATCCCTTCCTCTACTCCTGCTGGCCACACTATTCCTGGTCCAGGCCAGTACACTGTTGGTCTTCTTGGCCACCTGGGCACACTGCTGGCTCATCTTCATCCAGCTGTTACCCAGCACACACCACACCCCTCCACCCCCTCCCCCTGCCCCAGTCCTTTTCTGCTGAGTAGCTTTCCAGCCACTCTGTCCCAAGCCTATAGTGTTTCATGGGCTACACAGCCTCATAACTACAAGGGGTCCATTGACAAGATGGAGATGGGGGCTGGGATCTTATTGAGATGCTCTGTGGATAAAAAGGAAGAATAGGTATAAGCTTAAAAAAACACCCCAGGTTTTAGATGAAGAAAGCAATTTTCACCATGAGAATAATTAAGAAGTGAGTTACCTGGGGTCCTTGGTTTTCAAGACCAGCTAAAATCCATGAGCATTCTCATGTGGATTCAATGTGACCCTGCCTTGCCTGGTAACCCTCAAGAGCTCTTCTGTCTGGGGTGTCCCTGTGATGTTGCTAATCAGCAAAAACCTTCTCACATCCAGGCTGAAGCCAGCCACTGGATGTCACCCTGCATCCATCGGACAACACTGCTCCCACCGGCAAAGAAAGGATAAATCCCATCGCAGTGAGAAGGTTCTCTTAATTACAAGCTTTTGACTTGAGCTAACGGCTTAGGAGTATCACACTTCTTCGAAGCAAGCCTTGCTGAAAAATACACTGCCGCTTAATTCAAATGCTTCTCCATCCCTACCTGAGGTTGGAAACTTAATGCTAACCTTAGACAAACAGACACCATGAGATGGTAAGCTGAGAGTGCAGTCTGAGGCCACATCCAGAGTCCTACACAGCCTTGTTGTAATGCAAAGCTGAAATAAACATCGAGCTGTGGGTATATTTCCCCTACACTGGGATCAATTGTATGGAAATAGATTGTAAGGTCTGGTTATATAAATAGTACAGGCTGTGTGTGAGATTTTGTGTATACGTTGCTGAAGCAGTAACAGTGAAACTGCTGTCATTTCTAGAAAGAAACTGCAAGGACAGTAATCACTGTAGGGGATAAAGAAAGAAACTAGAAAATCAAAAGCATCCTCCACTGCCTGCTATCCCAATATTGATTCTCTTTCTCCTGGAAGTCAGTTCCTCTTTATTTCAGCCAGGTATGCTAAAGTATTTAAACAGTTAGGAGTCTGAACGCAAGCTGTGTTGTTCTGAAACAAGCTTCACCCAAGAATATGAAATGTAGAAAGCAAATCTGCATTCAGCATCAAAATTATTGTTCTTTGACTGTCAGCTTCACATTAATAGAGCTGCCAACTGCAAGCACTCAGAAGTTTTCTACAGACATCCTGTACTCCCCTGCCATTTTCCCCTTCCTCACTACCCCAGATTTCACGATACAATCCTGGGATCATTTTGTTTACCTTTGTTGCTAGTACTCTTCAGATTAAGGTTGTCATGCTTCCCTGCATGCTTTCCTCTACAAACAGGAAATTTTCTCATTTTTCTCTTGCAGTAATCAGGCCTTGGCAATGGGAATTTGAAGGTAATGAAATATCATAAAAATTGTGACAAAACAGTGAAAAATGACATACTGAAAATAAAATTCTAGTGAATGAATGACCACGGAACCATATCATGCATCTACTCTAGAGTGAGAAGAACGTGTCAGACTGCAACATCTCTGCTCTTGTGAGCCCACATACCATCCCCTTACAGCAAGGAACAAGCTGCCCAGAGAGGTTGCAGCACCTCTTTCTCTAGAGACTTTCAAGATCCATCTGGATGCGTTTCTGTGCGACCTACTCTAGGTGATCCTGCTTTGACAGGAAGGTTGGACTTGATGATCTTCAGAGGTGCCTTCCAACTCCTACCAGTCTGTGACTCTATGATCCCTCTCAAACTGATTCTATGCAATGTGCCTTTTTGGTGTAACTTTTACACAGTGAAAAGGTTGCCCTCAGCAAGGCAATGGCCATAAAGATCAGAAACAGCCGCATTCACTCTATCACATCCCTAGTGACTAACAAATGAAGTCAAAATGTGCCTTTGGTCAACTCAGAAAAAGGATCCTGCCAATAAGTCACATAATGAAGCTACAAATTTATCTAGTCTATGATCCCAGAGTTTAGATTGTAGCATAGGTCAGCAGTGCTTGCGAGATGAGAGTTTTACACAACATGGATGGATAAAACAAGTACCTATGACATTGTGCAGATGAAAGATGTTATAAAGCTTCATTAAGTCAGAAACCGTTCAACAGCTGCACATTAGAGCCTGAATTCAGCAGACAAGTAGCTTTGCCAGTACAATGCTTCTTCACAGTCAGTAGCTTTATGAATACTGCAAAGTGAACCCTTATCTTATTTTCCTCAGAAATACATTTTCAAGTAGGAAAGAGGAACTTTGATGCTTCTTGAAAGCATGCTGACTTATTTTTTGCACAGAAGAGATCACTGCAGAACAGGGCCTCTGAGGGCAGCCAGGGGAAAGGCAGAGGGAAATACATACACACTGCTCACATTCTGCCACGGTGGCCTCAGACTTCCCACGACTGCCAAAGAGTCTGTAGCAGGCTGTTCCTCACCAACACTCCAAATGTTACCCTTTGTGCAAGCTCAAAACAGTCTATGTATACCTACTCTGTGTTGTATGCAGCTGGCTCTGACAGTATTCTCCTTTTAGTTTCTGGTTTACTACCCTGAAGTAATCCCTATCTCGTACAAGTTGGTTAAGGAGCAAACATGACCTGAATGTAGTTATGTCTGCAAGCTTTTCTTTGCAAGGACGTGGGTCAAGCACAATGCCAAGGACTAAACCCACTATATACCACAAAGGTCCAGTCCTCTTGGCCTCAAGCTCCTGCACTTTAAGTGAAGAGGAAAGGACGAAGCCATTTAAAGCTATTTACACCTGCCTTTCATGCATCCACTTCCCCAGAATCACGGTATTTGACCTAAGAGAGGTCTGGTTTTGAAGCCAAGCTGACAGTATGGAGGCTGCATACCACGTCCACCCACTGACGTTTTTAAGGTGGAGTGACACAACTCCGCACGGGAAGGGCCAGAGGGCTCACAGCTCCCCAGACAGGGCCAGAAGAGGGCCCAGCCGTCGTAGTGCCTCAGGCAGCCCTGCCCTCCTCACAGGCACACACCTGCCATCCTCACAGGCCTACCTTTTCTCTCTCTCAGGGAGGGCTCAGCAGGACACCTCCTCCACTTCTCAAACCTCTGACCTTGTAGCAGTGGCTAAATACCTTCTGCAGCAGTGCTGGGGGAACAGCTAGGCAGTGCTGCCTCCAAGCCCGGGGTGGCCCTAGGCAGGCACAGCCCCCAGCCTTGCTCCCTCCTCAGCCCATGGCTCTGGGCCAGCGTCCAGCCTGAACATGCCCCACAGTAGCACACCTGATGGGCTGGGTAAGCCATTCCATGTGCTGCTAAAGCCCATGTTTAGTGAGTGGTGGTTTCACAGTTGTTGGATTGTTTATTCAGTGAGACACAGAGGGCTTGGCCAAGACATCTGTAACACCTGGTGTAAGGGTATGGCAGGAAAGTGCAGGTCAGGGTGGCATATTCATTCTGCTCTGGGGAGGCCTCACCTGGAGCACTGCATCCAGCTCTGGAGCCCTCAATATAGGAAGGACATAGACCTGAGGGAGCAGGACCAGAGGAGGTCCGAGAAAATGATCAGGGGTTGGAGCAGCTCTGCTACAAGTACAGGCTGAGGGGGCTGGGGTTGTTCAGCCTGAAAAAGTGAAGGGTCCAGGGAGACCTAGCAGCAGCCTTCCAGTACCCGAAGGGGGCCTACAAGGAGGCTGGAGAGAGCCTGCTTAAGAAAACCTGCAGTGACAGGATGAGGGGCAATAGCTTCAGACTAGAGAAGGGCAGATTGGATTGTCCCTAACACTGGATGCTAGGAACAAGTTCTTTACTATGAGGGTGGTAGAACACTGGACCAGGTTGCCCAGGGAGGTGGTTGAGGCCCCATCCCTGGAGATACTCAAGGTGAGGCTCGACAGGGCTCTGGGCAACGTGATCTAGTTGAGGATGTCCCTGCTGACTGCAGGGCAGTTGGACTGGGTGAGCTTTGGATGCCCCTTTCAGTCCAGACCATTCTATGATTCTATAATCCCATTCACAGAATATTTATACCAGCAATTCAAAGACTGATAGCTTTATTAACAAGTAATAAAGTACATGCTGACCAAAAAAATTCTAAATAACAAATTCTATGTTGGACTATTTCCCTATGTAAAAATCACTGTCTAACTGAAAATGTTCATATTTGGAAGAAAGGATTACTTGTTTTGCAATCATCTTATGGAAAGGGCTGTCTGTGCAGAGAGGGTGTCCAGGTTACCTGCTGTCAGCCAAGTGATTGCCTGACTACTTTCAGGACTATTCACAGAAGAAATCAATGTCCTGAAAGAGAGAGTTGAAAACAAAGATGCTTTGAGATTACTGAAGGATTGACAACCTCCCACCCCTCTCAGGCACTCCTCCCCAATGTACATGAATAGATGCAAACACAGAATACACTTTATTATACTCAAAGAACATCATAATATGCTCTAACTACAGTAGGAAATAAAAATATCTTTTGACTCTTTTAGTGTAGGTGATTTGTTCCTGCCATAAAAAGAGAGTATCACCTTCTGTCCATTTCAAATTATTCCTTTATCTGACCTTTCCCACCCCCCCCTTATTTATTTATTTATTTAAGATTTCAACAGTCCCTATTTGGATTTATTAATCATATGTAAACCTTTATCCTTAAACAGTTCCTAATTGCACATGAAAAGTGCAATTAAGCAGTCTGAGGCTACTCAGTAATACACTTGCTATGGAAAAACTGCAGCCTGAAAATAAATGCTGGTAATTTACTCACAAACATCCAGCACAGGACAGATTTCTACAGCCACCTTGCTTCCATCTGACTTCCTGCTCTTATCTTACATGGCTATGTAGATCCTGATTCTGCTGCAAGGAATTATTCCACTGTGGTGCCCAAGCTGCATGACATTTACATCAGACCAGTGCATTACATCTAGCTGTCCACTGGAAGTAGAAGACATGGAACTGTTTCAGAGCAGATGGCTTATTGGTAATGAAAGTACTCTCATCTTAGCCAGCAAATGGCCAATTTTAAGTGATGGAGGGGAGGCAGGCAATCCAACACCACTTTGTAGTACGTATAGTCTATTGTGTTGAGTCTATTGAATTCAATTCAATGGTTCAGAAGTAGCAGCACTGGGGGAAAAGAAAAAAACCTCCTAAGATTTATTGCTTGAACAGCAACCAACAGACATGGATTACCCAGAGCTGCAAAAAAGGATGCAGAGAGAAGCTCACAGACAGAAACTTGTATTAGTGGGTTCTGTAGCTAATGGCATAAACTGACTTCAACAGTGAAAGTTACTTTGGAGGAGTTTGTCGTGGGTTTAAAGAGCCAACAGAGTGAAGCTCTTGAATTGGAGAAAAAACCCCAGAATTATATTTGCAGAGAATGTTACGGATAGAAATTACAAAGCAGGTACAGAATCCATAAGCAAACCCCCTGAATCTTCCCCCAATCCAAAACTAAATCTATCATTCCCAGTGCTCCAATCCTCCCCCCCCAGCCATGGTTTTGCCATCCAAGAGGCCTAAGCACAGCCTCTGGAGGCCTCAAACCAGGCCTATCCTCACATGTTTGTCCCGATAGCACAGTTCCTGCCTGACACAAGGCTGGAGGGGGAGGAAAGGAGAACGAGCTGGCCTTGCAGTGAGTTTATGAAGAGATTGCAGAATTATGGGATTGAATTACAATCTTCCAGTCCCCAGAAGACTCTTTTTAACCTTACAGTTCCCAACCTGGGAATATTATATTTTATAATTAAAATATAAAATAAAAGGAGAGTCAAACAGAGAGAGACTCCCCGGCTGATTTCCTTTTTCATGTTTCTCTCCCATTCAGCAGATGCCCCCTGCGCCCCCTCCCCCAATACTTTTCCCCATCACACTCCCTATCAATTGTTCCTCCATGCAATGCCATTTGTGTGCACCACTCAGAGCTTTGATCAGAAGCAGAAGTTGCATGCTGATTAATCATTAAGCTCCAGGCATCATCAGCTCCCCTATTATAAATGGCAACTTAGTCCCGAGAGAGCTCATCATAACATCAGTATTGGGCTTTGAAGGTTCAAGGAAAGGAAAGTAAGACAATAAACTTGCCAGCATGTCAAGGAAGGTTACAGAGCTATTAGCAAGAGACCAGTTTCTGACAAGCAGCTGGAAGGCTGGTGGCATCTGAAGCATCTATGTCAGTGTGCAACATTTGTTCTCTATAAAACAGCTCCTTTTAAGGATATTGCTGGAGTGAACAGCAGGACCATACACAGGTTGGTCAAGATGGGGTGCTTTAAATGGGAACTTGGGAAGAGTTAGATCCTTAAGGTCACATTTGCAACACAAGGCTGAGTGCAGTAAAAGAAGGGAAAGAGCCCTGTATTGCCCTTTCTTTTCATTGCAAAGTTCCTGCAAAGTCAGAGCAAAACAAGTGTGAAAGCCTGTGCTGGGGTTTTGCAAGAGAAAATTGCTTGCCAGTTCTCCATTGTTGCCTGTCAACAGCCCATTCTAGACCCCAATCAGCCTGTAGGCTTAAACATTGCTTTAGTCTACCTCTGCTTTCAGTTCAGCTTGCCGTGCAGCAGACTGGCTGTCACATTCTTCAGGAAGAGTTTAGCAGCATATTTTAGTCATTCTTTCATGTTCTTTGACTACTTAATTGCTGCAATGCTTCTGGGCCAAATTCAGAGTAACCTCATGTAGTGTCAAGAGAGGCAGTCACTTAGCTGAGAATTGCATTTCCTCCAATAAAGCTTGTCTGACACATTATAAAACAAATCCTAGCCATTATTAACATGAGACAAAATTCTCCCTCTCACTTGTTTCCTCTGTGCCAACAAAACCCATCTAGTAATCTTAATCTAGGTTAAAGACTCCAGGTGGATGATTTTAAGACTGGCACATTCATTGTGTTTTTGCCATATGCTTAAAAAGAGTGTACAGATAATTACAAAATATCGATGAAGGTAACTACTGTAAGCCTACCGCTCAGTTTGTGACCACAGAAATAAGTTATGAGTAAGCATTTGTCAAGCCATACAAGCCTAAAAGACAAGGGCCCTTGTCTTCTTTGGAACACCTCTGCTACAAGGACAGGCTGAGGGAGATGGAGTTGTTCAGCCTGGAGAAGAGGAGGGTCCAGGGAGACCTTAATAGCAGTCTTTCAGTACCTGAAGGGTGCCTACATGAAGGCTGGAGAGAGACTGTTTACAAAGGCCTGCAGTGACAGTACAAGGGGTAATGGCTTCAAACTAGAGAAGAGCAGATTTACATTGGATGCTAGGAACAAGTTCTTTACTATGAGGGTGGTGGAACACTGGACCAGGTTGCTCAGGGAGGTGGTTGAGGCCCCATCCCTGAAGATATTCAAGATGAGGCTCAACAGGGCTCTGGGTAAGCTGATCTAGTTGAGGTTACCCCTGCTAACTGAAGAGACCTTTGGAGGTCGTTTCCTACCCAGACCATTCTATGATTCTATGATTGATTCCACTCTGTCAGGTGTTTCAGATCTTTAGTAAAACTACAAAGTATTTGGTTTGCAGGTTGCTACATTGTCTGGGAAAATCAGCCTTTCAGAAATACAGTCTACTGAACAGAACACTACTGCATTTCCAAAACCTTTCCATTCGGCTTTTTGACACACCAAAGGTTTTGTTACAGAAAGCAAGCAGGTTTTCAGCAAATGGGAAGTTCTGCATGACAGTGTCTATCTATATATTTGATTAACAGAAAGTTGTAGTGTGGTTGGCACTGGTCTCTTCTCCCTAGTAGCAAGTGATAGAATGAGAGCAAATGGCCAAAAACATCACCAGGGCAGGTTAAGATTGGATATGAGGAAAAAATCCGTTAGTGAAAGAGTAGTTGGGCACTGGAAGAAGCTGCCAAAGGAGTTACCATCCTTGGAAGTGTTCAAGAAATGTGTGAACATGGCACTTGAGGACATGGTTTAATGGCCATGGTGCTGTTGGGTCAACAGTTGGACTCAGTCTTTTCCAACCAAAGCAATTCTATGAGGCTACGTTACTAAAGTATGCAGCACAACATCCTGACTCTAAAAACACAAGGTTTGGGTAAAGCACATGCAGCCTTGAAAGGATACTATCCACATCAATAGGAACTCCAATAGGATCATGCCCTTAACGCAGCACTTGCAATGTCTGCAATAGCAGGGCTTATGTTAAGAGATTTTATTGAGGATATTTGCCTGTATAAAAGCCCAAAGATTGGATCCCTGAGCATCTGTGATATGCTACCATCAACTGCCACAATTATGATTTGTTTTTACAGCAAATTAGCATTACATGGCCACGTATAATTATGTAGCCAGCTGGGCTTTTGCAAATTCCTTACCCTCGTGGAGAGAGTCTTATTTACTTCTGGATAGATACGTTGCTCTGAGACCAAACTGCTAGGAAAATACCTGACTGTCCCCATATGGTCTTCACACTGTTCTCCATAAACCTTCAATCAAGGAGATGTATAATTAGGTAGCTTTAAGCAGTCCTCATCTGGTTTGAGGTATTTCATAATTTAGTCTAATTATTACACTACTAGAACTAGTGTTTCTTACTCTGGTCTTAGATGTCACAGTTTCCAATTACCTGGCACATTAAGCAAACCATTAACACAAGCTCTGATACAGGTATACTCTTTGTTTTTGAGTCAATCAACACTGACTATAGTGTATCTGGACATGAGCCTGGTTCCATCCTCCTAGCACTGCCCTTCCCAAATCTATAAATATGAATGAGTTCACCTGCCAGTCTCCTCCAAGCTAGAGCCCCAGCTCCCTCAGTCTTTCATCCTAAGGGAGATGTTCCACTGCCTTCAGCATCTTTATAGCTCAGTGCTGGACTCTTTCAGGTAATTCCCTGAGGTTCTTCTTGAACTAAGGGGCACAGACCTAGACACAGTATTCCAGATATAGCCTCACCAGGGCAGAGTAGAGGGGGAAGAGAAACTCCCTTGACCTAACCACAGCCCTTCTAATACATCCCAGGATGGCATTGGCCTTCTTGACCACAAGGGCACATTACTGGGTCATGTTCAATCAGGACCCCCAGGTCCCTCTCCTCTGTGTCGCTCTCCAATAGGTCAGTCCCTAACCTATACTGCTCTATGGGGTTGTTCTTTCCCAGATGCAAGACTCTACCTTGGCCCTTGTTAGATTTCATTCAATTTCTCCCCCTCTCAACTTCTCAGTCTGCTCAGGTCCCACTGTACGGCAGCACAGCCTTCATTTGTGTCAGTTACTCCTTCCAGCTCAGTGTCATCAGCAAACTTGCTGACAGTGCACTCTGTGCCCTCATCCATCCAGGTCATCCATGAACATATTGAATGGTACTGGTTCCAGTACTGACTCCAGAGGGACTCCACTAGACATAGGCTCTCAACTAGACTCTGTCCCATTGACCACAACTCTGATTTCTTTCCTTCAACCAGTTCAGATGCACCTCATTACCCAATCATCCAGACCACACTTCCTCAGTTCAGCTGTAAGGATGCTGTGGCAGATGGTGTCAAATGCTTTACTGATGAGCCCTTCCACTAAGGTTCAGTTCATAATTACCATCTAGCTATTTCACTCAAAAAATCATTTAAGACCTCAAGACTTCTCAATCAGTGTGAACTTAAAACATTTGCTTGGAAAACTAAGCTGGTACTGTAAACCCCACAATAGCTCACCATTACCACCCACTCTTAACAGAATTGCATGTTAATGTACTGCTGGTTTGTGCACATATACAAGAATCTCTTCTCACACTTTCAGCCCAGGATTCTCCAGTCATTTTCTTTCACTTGTTTTGAGTAAATATAAACCAAACTGCCCATAATGAATCTGCAGTTTGAAGCATTATAATCATCTTCTGCTCTGACAAGGGAAATGGTATCTAGAGAAATAAAAAGCCTGAGGTGGATAAATTTAAATACATACGTTTAGAGAAAGAACTATAAATGTGTGTGTGCTTCTATACACTACTTCTACAGACAAAATTAAGTTATCCTGAAATCAATAAAAGTCTTCCAGAATTTATTCTGCTTATTTTTCTGTTCTCCAATAAACGAGGTGACAGTTTAAGAATGTGCCATTTCATCACGGTGGAAGTTACAATCCTTACCTTTCACTTGGGTGAAAAAATATCCTTTACAAAACTCTTCTTGCAGTAAAACTCCTTGTGACATTTCACATAAACCCTCCTGTGTTGCTTTTGAAGTTGACAAACCAATGCTACTACAAGAGAGCTACATGAGTTTTCTGTTGCAGTACCACATCCCAACTCTGCAGTTTTTAGACCATTTGGTCCTCAGCATTAAAGCAACACTACTTACAGACACAGCCATCAGCAGCAGACAGTTTCTTGCTGGTAAGCTTGTCCATAAGGATTCTAGTTATATGAAGACATGTTAATTCAAGACACAAAAGGGAAACAACCAAACACATTGTGTTAATTTCACACAGAACGACAGAATCGTTAAGGCTAAAAAAAAAACAAAACTCTGAGATCAAGCCCAGCCTATAACCTAACACCATGACATCATCTACACCATGACAACAGCTAAACCATGCCACCAAGGGCCACATCCAATCTTTTCTTAAAGACCTTAAGGGATGAGGACTCCACCACCTCCTTGGGCAGTCCATTCCAGTGCCTAATCACCCTTTCCATGAGGAAGTGCTTCCTAATATTCAACCTAAACCAACCCTGGCACAGCTTCAGACCATGCTCTTGTCTTGTCACTAGTTGCCTGGGAGAAGAGCCTGACCCTCACCTGACTACAACTTCCTCTCAAGTAGTTGTAGAGAATAAGATCCCCTCTAAGCCTCCTCTTCTTCAGGCTCAACATCTCCAGCTTCCTGAGCCTCTCCTCCTATGACATTCCTTGCATCCCCCTCACCATTTTCATCCCTCTCCTCTGGACCTGCTCCAGCACCTCAATATTCTTCTGGCAGTGAGGGGCCCAGAACTGCACATAGTTACATCCCCAGTCCTGTTGGCCTCCCTGTTCCTGATACGGGGTTGGAACTAAATGATCCTTGAGGTCCCTTCCAACCTTACCATTCTATGATTCTATGCCATTGGCCTTCCATGCCACCTGGGCACAGCGTTAGCTCGTTTTCAACCAGTACTCTCAGCTCCCTCAGCTGGGCTGCTCTCCATCTTGGAACTTTAGAACTTTGCTGTAGTGCTTGTTGAATGTATACTGGGTCCACTAATGCCCATCTTTTACAGAAGAGACACCTGGAAAAACATGCTGGGCCAATGGGAAAGGGTCTGGGCAACATTCCATTCCACCAGAGGAACTGCAGGCACGAGGCAGACCTCAGGGTCCATTCACAAAGCCATTCTGCATTACACTTCAATCAGCAACTGTGTTATTTAAGTATTTTATGCCTTCTTGTCCTTGTCCATAATCTTAATCTTATCTCAAGCCAAGCCTGAGAATAAAAACTAAGTCAGATATGGTTAAGTAGTAAAATTAATGAAATCCTTCCAAATTCTGAGGATCTTAATTTTAAAAAAAGCTCACAAACAAGTGCAACCTTCACTGTAAACTCTCAGGAACAGAGATTGCCCCGCTCCAGTCTACAGAAAGGACCTACTAGCACCCTAATACAAGGATGCAAGTATAAACAGACCATTAGAGTTGTTGAAATCCAAGCTCTGCAGGTCAGCGTTTTACATTTGAAGTCTAAAAGGCTCAGGCTTGACAAGATCCCATCCACAGGGAGATGCACTCAAAACCAAAACATACAGGTCACAACAGGACAGCAACCATTTCACTTCCTTCATGGAATGAAGGGCCCAAAACTGAATTCAGTATTCAAGGTGTGGCCTCACCAGTGCAGAGTTCAGGGAAACAATCACTTCTGTAATTTCCAGCATCACTCTATTACAGCTGACTTCATTACATTCTCTTTCAATCTTCCAGCCCATTACTCCTTCCTCCAACCTCCCATGTGCTGTGTCTGAATTCCTTCGCAGACAGCTCCCTTCTAAGTGAGTAAAGGTGAAAACCCATAGTACATACACTGGATGTACACATGAGTTTATGTACCCAGACTGGTGGGATGCAAGGACAGCATCATTCGTACCTATGACAACCGCAGAAGGAAAAACGTAAGGCTCAAGAATGGAGTAACGGTTGTCTTGGTTCACAGGAACATTGAAATGATGCAGTGAGAAGGACAATGAACTGCTGGAGCCGGTTCAGAGGAGGCCCACAAACACAATCAGAGCTGGAGCACCTCTCTTCTGCAGACAGGCTTTAAGAGTAGGGGGTGTTCAGCATCAAAAGCAGGCTTCAGGAAGACCTCAGACCAGTCTTTCAGTACCTGGAGGGGACTACAGTGAAGTCAAGAAGGGACTGACAGATGAGAGGCAAAGGATTTAAGCTGGAAGAGGGCAGATTTTGACTGGCTATTAGAAAGAAATTATTTACAGTGAGGTTGATGAGACATTGCAACAGCCACTGCCTCCCTGGTTGCCCAGGGTGATTGTAGATGCCCTCTTCCTGGAGGTGTTCAAGATCAAATTGGATGAAGTCTTGAGCAAGCTGGTTTACTGGAAGGTGTCCCTGCCCATGGCAGGAGGAGTTGGAACTAGACAATTTTTAAGGTCCCTTTCAACCCAAACCATTCTGTGATTTTCACTTGCAAGTATAAAAATATTTGTAAAACAATATTTAAAACCCCACACTAAACAGAATTTTAAAATGCATGTATGGACATAAGACTGTTATCAAAGCACACTGGAAGGGGCACCATCTTGCAATATATTTTGAGAGCAGAAGACGAAAGATTTTTCATCTCTTCTACACAAAGGTGGTTTATGTTGCTGTTTTATGCTTACAAACAGGGTGGACATGCCAGAACTACAAAGTATACCAAGGTTTCAAGACGAGGTTGGAGAAGACTTTGAGCAACCTGAATCTAGTTGAAGATGCCCTGCCCATGGCAGGAGGGTTGGACCTTAAAACGTCTCTTTACCCAAACCATTCTATGATTTTATAAAAAGCAACCACACCTCCCTGAAGGTGCTGTACTTCATCCAATGAACACTTTTTAGTCAGATCTCAATTCTTTCAGAATGTCAACTGTGAACAGGTGCTCTACAGCTACAATCAAGACCACCCAACACAGTAAAGGACTGAGCTGACTCCATGGTCATAAAGGAGAGGCTACTTCTACAGGAAATGGTGCTAATTCTAACTCATTACTTCTTTGCCTAAAAGGGAAGTTAGTGGCCTCAGAAAAACTGTTCAAGAAGTAACGGTGCAACATGACAAGCACTGCAACTGGTTGTCAAGCATTGAATCTCAAAGGGTCTGACTGCAATTCTCCTAGCCAACACTACATGGTAAGCTCACACCATCTGCACTATCTATGCAGGTCAGAAAGTCCTTCCTGAACCACTTACTAAAAAGATGCAATTGGGCTGGAAAGAGCAGACAACACACAGAAGTTTATGTTTCTTCTGTGGATCTGCTTCCACTTTCAGCCATCATTTTAAAGACAAACCCAAGCTGAACAATGGTGTTGTTAGACTGCAATCAATTTCTACCCATACTTGGGAAAAAGCCTTTGCTAATGATAAATTCTTTTTCTGCAGTGATGGAATTCTTCTTCCTGAAAACCAGCTGTTCCTTTGAAAATGAAGCTGAAGACTGAATTTTGCATTTATTCTGAGCATACTAATATTTAGTACTCCTGCTTACCCTTTTTGCCCTGGAAAGACAAAACATTTTTCCAGATTTTACTTCTGAGAAACGAGTGTCATCTTAAAATAAAAATTAATTAAGCAAGCTAGTATATTAAACAAGCCCTGCAACCCTAATATATCAAGAATAAAAGGTATCTGAGGAAAAAAAAAGAAAACCACCATTGCTTGAGAACAGCATGAAGTGAATTATTTTTATAAAAAACAATATCCAATCACAAAAATGTACTCTCCAGTAGAAGTGTGAAAATTCTCCATCTGTTCAGGCCACTGTGGCAATCGTACACAAGTCTTTAAGTGTTGTGTAGAGAAGGGAGCAAACATGCCAGTTGTTTGAAGTATCATTGTATCACAAAAACACTTCTTCACAGAAGTCCTTTACAGGAGCATCCCTTTACTTCTTGGCATAAGTGATTTTCATGGCATGAGACGGAGTGATCTTGAATCCTTGGAGAGCATCTCGAGCAGCTCCTGCTTGATTCTCGTTTTCAAACTCCACAAACGCAATGTCATGGCGCCCAGGCACTAAGCGTACCTCTTTGAATCCAGGAAACCTTTAAAAGAAGGTGAAAGTCAAGTTGTGTTTCCTGGTGTGAAGATGCATCTCTCTTCAGCAGCCAGAAGACCTTATCATGAGCATCTATTAGTCTAATGGTTACTATTAATGAAAGGTTTAAAAGGAAGGGTTTTACAAGTCCATCCCTCAGGATCGTGCCTCAGAGAAGGATCTATACATGGAAGCTTTTTAAAACTAAAGAGTTTTCAAACTCCTGCTGCTGTTTTGACATCTTTAATATTACAGCCACCAGTTAATATCCGGTGCAGACCAACAGTAGATAACTTACACAATCAATACCAGCTACAAAAAAATAGATTTGCTTTCTGTACCAAGTCATCAGAACTAGGATTTGTCATCTTGGCAGGAAGACAAAGAACTGAGATACCTTCAGAAGAAAGTCTTACGTCTAAAAGGCAGCTTGCTAACTAAGCAAAGCATACAGGTAACGGAAGAATTCAACACTTACTGATTGAACAACATGGACAGCATCATCTCATTTGTTTCCTCAGGCAAGTTGTTAAGGAAAAGGATATAGTTTGGTGGGTTATCAGGCACCTGCAACAACAGAAGATCAAAGCTCAGAACGTTATGCACAGCTATATGCTCCTCTGCAAGATCATTTGAACCAAGTCCTAAAACCACAGAATTAATCAGGTTGGAAAAGACCTTCGAGATCATTAAGTCCAACCTAACACCTTCTAATTAACTAAATCATGGCATTAAGTGCCTCATCCAGTCTCCTTTTAAACACCTCCAGGGACAGGGACTCCACCACCGACCTGGGCAGCCCGTTCCAATGCAAATCACTCTTTCTGTGAAGAACTTCTTCCAAACATCCAGCCTAAACCTGCCCTGGCACAGCTTGAGGCTGTGTCCTCTTGTTCTGTCACTGAGTGCCTGGCACAGGAGACCAACCCCACCTGGCTACAACCTCCCTTTGGGTAGTTGTGGAAAGCACTAAGGTCTCTCTTGAGCCTCCTCTTCTCCAGGCTGAACACCCCCAGCTCCCTCAGCCTCTCCTTGTAGGGCTTCTGCTCCAGGACCCTCACCTGCTTTGATGCCCTTCTCTGGACACCTTCCAGGACCTCGACATCTTTCTTAAATTGAGGGGGCCAGAACTGGTACTCAAGGTGTGGGTTAAACAGTGCTGAATGTAGGGACAGAAGGACTTTCCTGGGCCTGATACAGGCCTATATCCCGATACAGGCCAGGATGCCATTGGTCTTCTTGGTCACCTAGGCACACTGCTGCCTCACGTTTAGCTGCTGTCAACCAGTACCCCCAGGACCCTATCAGCCTGGTTGCTCTCCAGCCACTGTCCCCCAGCCTGTAGCACTGCATGGGATTGTCGTGGCCAAAGTGCAGAACCTGGCACTTTGCCTTCTTAAAACTTATAGCACTGGACTGTGTCCATCCAGCCAGCCTGCCTAGATCCCTCTGCAGAGCTCTCCTACCCCCTAACAGGTCATCACATGCTCCCAACATGGTGTTGTCTGCAAACTTACTGATGCTGGACTCAATCCCCTCATCCAGACCATCAATGACGATATTAAACAGGACTGGGCCCAGCACTGATCCCTGAGGGACACCACTCACCATTCACCACCACTTTCTGTGCTCGGAAAGTCTGACGTACCACTGCTAGCCAGACTTTGGTACATCTTCCTGTCGCATATAGCCAGAGCCTCTTGGTCCTTTCATAAGGATATATTAATTTGGAAAGGCTCTTATTCCCTCAGAAAAGCACAGTAACATATTGTCTTAATGTTGTGTTTAAACTCAACAGCTGATACTGCTGCACTCTCAGGACTGCCAGGAGTGGGACTCAAGTGCCACCTGGTTTTAGTGTTGTCCAAGACACCTGTACAGCAGTGGAAAAACCTATGAAGTACCACACCCTTTCAGAAGGGCAGAGGAAAGCCAAGACAAACATTTTGTTCATCTGCAGTAGTACCAAAATCCTATCTTGTGGCAACCCAAGGCCACAAGACCTGCATGGTTTTACTACAGTGCTTTACTCAAACTTATTAATTAGAAATCCCATGTCTTAGAGCCTTTAATAGAATTTCCTTCTAATATGAATTGATAGCAACCCACTAAACACAAGGCTGGGTAGTCAGCTTGCTGACACTGGACTGAAAGGCTAGAACCACACTGAGTCATCAAAACTACAAAAATAAAAAAAGAAACCTGGAAACCACAACTCCAAATGTCCTAATAATAGCACTGAATAAGTTAATACCTCAGCAGAATTTCTTGCAGCAGATGGAAACATTCCAGGCAGTGCCATCAGAAAAGAAACTTCAGAAGTTTGAACAAACACCTAATCAGTGTTGTGCTTTCATGCTTTGAAGTACACACACATTGCGCCTCATTACTAATGATACTCAGAAGAAAACTCAGACTGCAAGACACTTTTACTTGTCGACTGCATAAGCAGTTCTCAAACATGGTACTCAAGAAAGAGTAAGCTGAGCAACAAAGATATTCTTCAACTGTATATGCTCTCCTGCAAATCCTGACTCTTTACTACCTCCATTTCTAACACAAGCGAATCATTCAACAGCCTAAGCAGACAAGAGGAGCAAAATGTAGGGAGTCGTTGCTACATCTGCAAAATCCTTATGAAAGTAAGACACTAATTAAAAAAAAAAAAAAAAATTTGAGCAGTGGACTTCTAAACTCCTGAAAACAATATTTTACAGTGATATTCCAGCACCTAACTAAATAATCTAAATGGAATTTACTAACAAAAAAAAAAATTTATAAGTAAGAATCCTTCCACTAATACTACGAACAGAACAAACTTAAGAATCAGGTAAGATCTGTTAATCACAAATAGTGCAATTTTCTATGAGATACTGCAGATTTTAATTTCAAGGCAATAAAGTAGGACTTTTTTTTGCTTGTTTACTATGATTTAGCTGTCATAAAAACACCTCACTGAACATCAAGGAAGTTGTAAAGTGTATCTTCAAATTTCAAATAACAAACTATTATTCTTAGAGAACAATTTTAAACATTAGTACTTTTATTCACAAAAAGAAAAAAAAAAAAAAAAAAGAGAGAACCAAAAAAAGGCATTACCTGCTGATTCTGTCCTCCAGTCCCTGGGGCATTGGCTGCATTTTGTGTTGCTCCCTAGTAAATAAACACAAAATAGCTTCACAAAGGTATTCTGTTAGAAACACATATGCACACATCACCACTTTTCTGTACAACTCAAGAAGTACGTTAAGGTTTTCCTAAAAGCACTATCCAAGACCTTTTGTCATGTAAGAGATACTTCCTGAAGAGAAACAAAGCACATGAATTTTGCTGAACTCCAAACCCAGGCAATCAAGTTTAAAACACCAGTTCCACATTACAAAGTGGAGTTTAACAAACAGGAAGGAATTAGCCTTGAATTATAGAATCACAGAATGGTTTGGGATGGAAGGGACCTTAAAGATGACCCACCTCTGCCATGGATAGGGACACCTTCCACTAGACCACATATCTTAAGGCCCTGTCCATCCTGCCCTTAAAAACTTCCAGGCAGGGGGCACCCACAACTTCCCTGGGCAACCTCCTCCAGTGTCTCACCACTCCCACTGCAAAGAGCTTCTTTCTAATATTAAGTCTACCCTCTTCCAGCTTAAATCCATTGCTTCTCATCCTAACACTACAAGCTCCTGTAAAAAGTCCCTCCCCTGGAGCTTTCTTGTAGCACCCTTCAGGTACTGAAAGGCTGCTGTAAGGTCTCTGCAGAGGCTTCTCTTCTCCAGGCTGAACAGCCTCCAAAAAGGGGGGGGGGGCTGTTGAATCTACTCTTCACCTACCTCATAGGTGAAGAACAGATGTTATATTCAAATTGCAGTTAATTAAGCAAATGTCCTCAAAATATACTTTGAAGTTGGATGTTTATGTTATTTGAGCCTTGCTTCATCAGTTTTAGCCCAAAAAGGGCCATCTTCACATGACTCCCTCCTTCAGCTCTTTGGCAGGCCACCTCAGCACATGTTTCTTTCTAGAACAGAGAGTCACATCCCTAGCTGTGACTGGGTAGGTTTAGACTAGATATTAGGGAATTTTTTTCCCAGCAAGAGAGGTCAGGTATTGGAATGGGCTGCTTAGGGAGATGGTGGAGTCATCAACCCTGGATGTGCTTAACAGGTGCTTGGATTTGGTGCTTGGTGATATGGTTCAGGGTGCACCTTGTTGAGTAGGGATATTAGTCAGACTCAGTGATCCTGAGGGGTTTTTCCAACCTAAATGATTCTGTGATTCCCACAAACAACGGATGATGGGAAACTACCTTGGTCCTGAAGCTGCTATAGCAGCTCACCCTCCTGTCCCATGGCAAGCCAGGTGGTTTTCCCACAACCATAGAGAAAATGTTGATTTCTATGAGTATTGTTACATCTCCCTGACAATAATTTGTGCCTCAGCAGGACACAGAATCATAGAATGGTAAGGTTGGAAGGGACCTCAAGGATCATCTAGTTCCAACCCCCTGCCATAGGCAGGGACACCTCCCACTAGTACAGGTTACTCAAGGCCCTGTCCAACCTGGCCTTGAACACCTCCAGGGAGGGAGCAGCCACAACCTACCTGGGCAACCTGTTCCAGTGTCTCACCACCCTCACTGGAAAGAGCTTCCTCCTAACATCCAGTCTAAATCTTTCCTCTGTCAGTTTAAACCCATTGCCCCTTGTCCTGGCATTGCAAGACCTTGTAAATAGTCCCTCCCCAGTCTTCCTGTAGGACCTCTTCAGATATTGGAAGGTTACTATAAGGTGTCCTGGAAGCCTTCTCTTTTCCAGGCTGAAAAGTCCCAACTCTTGTGGCCTGTCCTCATAGGAGAGCTGCTCCATATGCAGATCAGTAACACAATAACTTTGTACTTCAATGTTTTCTGCTACACTTCAGCAAAAAAAAAAAAAAAAAATTAAATGATGTTTAGGTCAGGTCAGTCCTTAGTGGGTATGTACTCCAAGCCAATTCCTTTTCATGTAACTTAAATGAATTACCATTTAGCAATCTTCAGTGCTTACAGAGCAAGTGGAACATTAAACACTGAAAAGAAAAGTTGTTTGAAAAATTGAAGCTGGCATTAAAGATAAGCACACACCCCCTCCTTTTCTTCCTTTACTGAAAATAAGCTAGTTTCTACTTTGGTTTATTGTACCTGTGACCCACATCTTTATTTTCATCTGGTAACAGGAAAGGAGGTGGAAAGTGAAAGATCATGCAATCACCCCCTTTCCCTTAAACTTCTAGAGAGTGCTCAAGAGTGCTAAATACCAACACACCACAACTTGGGGAATTCAGAAGTATCTAAAGACAATACTCATGCCTAAAACCAAAATACAATACATTAAAAACAGCCTTTGTGTTTGTTTGTTTCATCTTTTTTTTTTT
>VWZE01015728.1:244904-274838 GCA_013396675.1 Eubucco bourcierii
TTTTTTTTTTTTTTTTTTTAAACAGGGAAGCAGCTTACCTGGATAACCTTTTTGTTTGCTGCATTTGCTGACAGCTCCAGAGTTTTGGCCTTCTTTTTTTCCTTCCTTTTTTCCTTATCGGCAAAAGTACCACGCATTTTGGAGATGATATCAGAGTCTGTTTTTGCATACTGGATACGCTTTGCAAAAAGAAAAAATTAAACCAGTACATTTTGCACTTACTAACACTGCTCATTTTGCACTACTTTCATTAGCTGTGTTCTGTTATGCACTTACACTTCCCCTCCCACTCCACCACCCGAAGAACTCAAATCAAAAATACTGCTAGAAAATCTGGGTTTGCTTCCAGAGTACCTAATCCTCATAATTCATTCTGAACACAACTATAGTACTCTAAAATAAACCTGAAGATGGAAATGGCTAATTTAAGTAATTGAAATTAGAACTCTATTCATCTAGCATCATCTTTTCAATGTCTGTCAAGGTAGTGGAGTACAAAGTGATATAAGGACATCTGGAAAAATTTGCATTAGTTCCTATTCAAAAAACCTGAGGGGGCTTTTTCACCCTATTTTAAAGTTAAAATTTTACAGAATCACAGAATGGTAAGGTTGGAAGGGACCTCAAGGATCATGCAGTTCCAACCCCCTGCCATAGGCAGGGACACCTCCCTTTACAGTGATGTCTCAGATCTCTACAGAAAATTGAGCTCAACAAAACTCAGACTTCTCAGAAAGGTAAATACCTGTCTGAAGCCAAACAGATTGTATCAAGTTTCAGCAGCACAGTAGAGCTCATTTTCTGACAAAGGGTCCCCAACACACTAGGCAGGGGTGTCAGCAGGTTCAGCTATGAGTACAGAGATGTACAACACTATACATGCACACAATTCTATGCTTTTACCATCATAAACAACCTCAGTAAAAAATTACATAGCAGGTGAAGTGTATTTCTTTTTAAAATGCTTTTGTTTATGCACACTGCATGCAGTAGTCAGAAGCAAAGCACACCTGAAAGCTTCTGAAGCTTTCATTGTTTTATTTCCTATTGAGTTTTACTGAGCACAAAACTCTTTAAGGGTAAACAACAGAACTGGGCTTCCACAATTTGTTGTTAAAAATTTCTCTAGAAAATCTGAAGGAATTAACGAAAAAAGCTTGTTGGCTCAGTAACATAACTGTCTCTGCTCTCCTTGGTGCTCAAAGCCACCAAATCAAGTGCACCATTGGCATTTATTCTTATGCCTCACAAATAGAGAATTAGGGATGCCTAATTATCCGTGCAGGCAACATGTCAATTGGTGTGTCATTCTGCATGTTATCAAGTATATTATTGTAACACATTCCACCAGCCAGCAGACTGTGTGCTTCACTCAAGTTCTACTGCAACTCTATTTGGTTCAGTGATGTGCAAGCAGAACCAGCTATCATTAAATAAAACAATTAATCATTGGTTGCATTTGTTGATTTCTGGAAAACAACACTACAGAAACCTTCACCCTACACACTGCTACCTTGAAAACACCATACTCCAGCTATTTATTGTGAATATTATAATAACTAAGGCCACTTGAGATAAATTGACTTGAAAGCACCTATTTCAGTAACAGCACAAAAAGAATGTAATCACTTTAACAGAAGAGATCAGTAAAATGGAAGTATTTAAGACGTTAAAAACTTTGATCCGGTATGAAGTTGTCACTTATTCATAGATTCAGAGAACAGTTTGGGTTGAAAGGGACCTTAAAGGTCCTTAAAGACTTAGTTCCAAACCCCTTGCTGTAGCAGGGACACCTTCCACTAGACCAGCTTGCTCAAGTCTTCATCCAACATGGCCTTCATAGAATCGTAGAATGGTAAGGTTGGAAAGAACCTCAAGGATCATCTAGTTCCGAGCCCCTGCCATAGGCAGGGACACCTCCCACTAGTACAGGGCACTCAAGGCCTTGTCCAGCCTGGCCTTGAACACCTCCAGGAATGGAGCAGCCACAACCTCCCTAGGCAACCTGTGCCAGTGTCTCACCATTCTCACTGTAAAGAACTTCCCCCAACACACAGTCTAATTCTACTTAAAATACCTAAATGCTAAGTTCAGCCTCTATGTGAGTTTTAAGTCTAGTCTGTTAACCCTTGAGCTCCCATAAGTACAGCAGTTCATCAGGACATGTCTCAACAAGTCTATGTTTAGAAGTGATTAGTACATTCACAAGGCAGAAGTACCAAAACACTAACACACCACAGCATTTTTGTTTCTTGGTTTTAAAATGCTAACAAAATACCTTACCATAGGTTTTCCATAAAATGGAAAGCCTTGTAGCTGTCTCAAAGCATTGGTAGATGATCCAAGCTCTTTAAATATCACAAAAGCTTGCCCTCTCATCTTCATAGTCTTTAAAGCCACAATGTCGACCACATGACCAAACTGTGAGAACAATGCATACAGGGACCTCTTCAGTTCTGTTCATCATACACAAAAAAATCCAAAACAAAAAAAAAATGGATTGTAACAGGATGCATGCAAATGTCCACTTCTACAGTTTGCTGTTCCTTAGGGACAGCATCGTTTGACAGCTTTAGCTCACACAGTGATGTGTTACACGAGTTTAGTCAAAACAGCTCTATGACAAAGAGTTTATTTGTTCTGTTTTTATAGCTTGGTTTCACACCTCGAGTCTTCAGCTCATGAAAAAGCTGTACCACCATCCATTGTACCATTCTAAGAGTACCAATAACATAAGGGTATGGAAGCACATTTTTTCATATATGCATACAAATACATCCAAATCCTGCAATACATTCAAGTATGGTGACAGCTGTTAAACGATCGGTCAGAAAATAAATACTGCAATGCACAATAGTAAAGAGGTATGACTTAAACCAAGAACACAGCAAAAGAGTAACTGCTTAAAGTCTAATGAAATCTGAAAATGTTGTTTGTTACTGTTTAATGAACTCTCTCATGCACATGAAATACGTCTTCACATTCCAGATGTGAGGTTGCTTCCATATGATCCCACATTACTACCTTACAGCTGCAATGGATTTATTTTCATTATTTAAAATCAGTCAACTACACACCAAATTAAATGCTAATCCTATCAAATCAAGCTAAGTAAATTCTCTGTACTGTATAATCATTCTAACTCACAAATCTCACATTGCAAATATTTCTGCAACACACTGCCTCATTTACTGCTGTTGGGACTTGATATTACCAGCACACTGACACTTCCTCAAGCCAAACCAACTACCATGCTATGTGTTTAAAGAATTTTTCTTACAAAAACATCACCCTTAAAAACTTCACTAAAAAAAAAAAAAAATCACATTTGTAAGCTTTACAGGTAATCTGAAATTCTACATTTGAAAATTATAATCATAAAACTTAAGAGAGACTTAAGTTCATAGGGCTCTTAACATGCTACAAAGCTTTGGGTTTTATTTCTTCAGTGGAACCATTCTGACAAGTTAATAATAACTTCTCACTTTCAGCTCTCTCTCTGAAGCATCCAGAAGAAACATTTAAGTAGTGCTACTTTGATCCAGCCACCCAGATCACAATGAGTAACAAATAAATGACTGTCATTGCTTCAGATTACAATCTGAGCATGAGTACTAACCAGATGGTCCTGTGCAGGCATTGTATAGCCAGAAAAGGCATGAGAATTTTTTTTAGCACATCTTGAGGAGCCAGAATTCCTCAGCACAGTCATCTCTATCCAGACAAGGCTGCAGTACCTGCAAGGTATTGTCTCTAACACGACGATGTAAATCAGGCTGGCTCGTGCCATGCTCACTGCTTTTCACAGTGTTAAAAACCAAATGTGGAGCACACCCTAACATTTCAGCAAAATGGGTCTACTGACCACCCAAACACATGCCAATACGGCTGTTAACACCCATCACATCATCTCAGCACTCCTTTGTCAAGGGCTGACCACTAGATGACAGATGCTCTACTTTCCTAAAGGGGCAAAGAAAGAAGATAAGGGAAAGATTTATGGATAGGAGAAGAAAATATAACAGTTGTAATGAAGCAATAACCATAAAATATAACAATCCTAAGAAAATAATGAACTGTCCTAATGACAATCATGTCACTACTGATGCTGTAGCAAGTACTGTGGAAGTTCCAGATGGGAACCAGACTCAGGAGTAGGATCCAGGAACTGGATTCAGAGACCAAAGGCAGAAGAGTCCTCCTCAGATGCCAGCAACTGAAAAAGTGAGCCTAACCTTTGTGATATTCGTTACAAAGCTGCGGTATTACATATATGCAATGAATACCGTGCTGGTCACTTTGGGGTCACCTGTCCTGTCTGCTCCTCTCTTCAAGTGTGACCGCTTACCACAGCCCAACACGGGGCACAAGATTTAGAGGTGACCTTGATTTCTATGGGGGAAAGTATAAGTAAAACAATCCTTGGCACTAACTATAAACATGAAGATCATCATCACTGCTAGAAGCAGACTGCGAAAACTTCTGAAATTGCTAGCAATGAGAAGATATTTGGTGGAAAAGAAAAATCAGTGAAGAGAATTAGTTCTGTTCTAGCTCAACCCAAAACCTCCCATTGCCAGTTACTCATGGACAAGTAAACCTAACCCATGCAGGTAGATGCAGAACCACAGTTGAGAGGAAATAAGAAGCATCCTTAGAAACACAGGCCTTGTCTTACAAAATAACGTTATGCTACACCGATGGAGTTCAGCTGCTACTTCATCAAGAACAGCCCATAGCCAACAGCTCGATGCACAACAAGCACCCGCACGGCACTTCAGGGAACCCCAACAGCCACTACACTGCCACAGTACCTAGTACTGTGTACGAGTGCATGACCGAGCATGGAACCTTGACAAAGGTGAGTCACTGATACCTTCTTTTTTAATCTTGTCATTGATATTATTGATGTAGATGGTGTGGTTCGGCCTGATATCCATCCTTTGGAGCGGCTGCAGACTTGCCTACGGGCAGAGCACACGCGGAGCTATTAGTAGCAGCCGAGGCGAGGTCCGAGCTCCCAGGTGAGGGAGTCATCAGCGCTAGTAATACCCCAAACCACCGGTTCCGCAGCGTGCGCCAGCTATATCCCAGCCCTCGGAGCCCGCCACTTGCGACAAGCTGCGACAGGCCTGGGGCGCTGCCCGGGCCGCCCCCAGGCTGCACGCCCACCCTGCTTCTACCCTCTGCGAGCGGGAGAGTGCCAGGTGTAAGAAGCCGGGCGCTCCCGAGGGGTAACACCGGAAGATCGGCCCGCCCGCCAGCCGTCGGCCCGCCAAACCCCACACCACCACCCGCCTCACCGAGTCCCGCTGAGAGTGTGGCCGGTACGCAGCGCAGGCAGCAGAGCCGCTTCCGCAGCAATCGATATGCCGAGCGCCGGCGCGTCGATGCCGAGCAAGGGCTGCTCCGCGTCAGGCGCCACCTAGTGTGGCGGCTGCTTGCGTTGGTGCGTGATTCAGCACCGCTGCTGCCGCCCGCTGTCGCCGCCCGCTGCCGCCGCCCGCTGCCACGCGCTCGTAGCGGAAGGGCAGCCAGGGAAACGGGTCGTAAAGCTGAGGCGGGATCTTATCAATGCTTATAAATACTTAAAGAGCTGGTCTTAAAAGGATAGGCTCAGTGTTTTTTTTTCAGTGGTGCCCGGTGACAGGAGACAAACTTCAACAAGCTCCATCTAAAACAGGAGGAACTTCTTCACATGGAGGGTGGTTCGGCACTGGACCAGGCTGCCCTGAGAAGTGGTGGAGGCCTCATCTCTGGAGTCATTCAAAACCTGCCTAGGTGGTGCCCTGTGCAGCCGGCTCTAGGTGACCCTGTGTTGTGGAGCACTCCAAATTCTTTCCTTCCGCCCCACTCCGTCTCTAGGAGGTTTGAATGGAGCAAGAAGAAGACACGAAAAACTGCTTTGCCCTGCGCTGGGGGGGGGGCGAAGGGTGGAAACAGCAAAAGTCGCCTTTCTCCACACGTGTACTGAGTCGTGTGGAAGCCTGCGCTGGAATGGCTGGGTTCTTCGTGCCCGGTATAAACGGCAAGTGGACAGTTTGTTTATGACAGGCATAATAGAGTGAAAGAAAGGGCGCAGTGTTCCTGCCTTCACACAGTTCCCGCCTTCACAGAGTTCCCGTTTTGCAGTGTTCCCGCTTTGGACGGCTCCCGTTTTTGCACCGTCCTCGCTTTTGGACCCGCCCCGTGCTGCAGAGGCAGCGCTGCTTTCACCACCATCCTACTCGTGGAAGCTGTATCTGAGGTATTTTTGACTTTGGCGGGCCGTGCCAGCAGCAGAGAATCCAGCAAGGGATCATCACCAATTTCCTATCTCACCTCCGTGAGTAAAAGCTGCTTCCCTTACATCCCCTGCTCAGTCTGAGTTATACTGGGGTAAAAGCTGTATTTGTAGCTTAGCCTTTTCCATTTTCTGACTTTCCTAAATCTCTCAATTTGGCCATAAGGATCCTTTGAAGACTTTCCCAGCCAAATTAGAATCTGTAAATAGACCTAAACTAGTTCTGTATATAGCCTGGGGGCAAGGTTTTCAGGAAAATAAAAATAACTCTATTTTTATAATTCATGCCTTGGCCAATTAATAACCAAACCTCTACAACACTCTGCTCTGGCAGGGAGGTTGGACTTGATGATCTCCAGAGGTACCTTCCAACTCCTATCATTCTATGATTCTGAAGTCCTGTTCACAGACAAGGCAGTCTAAAGACACGTGAAAAACCTTAACCAGACCCAAAGTAAGGAAGGACTCGCAGCTTCTCTAATTCTTCCAGCACAGCATGCTCACGCTTGTGCTTGCTCAGAGTCACTTTAAGCACAGATGATATATTCTTGCAGAATTTGAATGCACTAAAGCAGAAAAGCTGTGTCCTGCTCCTCAGGTAGGATTTCTTAGTCTGCCTGCCAGTTCAGTAGAAGTGACATTCATTCCTCAGGCTTGGCTTCCCTGCCACCCCTGCTCCCCAGATTTGCATTGCTTTTGTTCTCTTAATCCCCAGACGGGGAGGTAAAATGATCTCCTATTCATTCAAATGGTCATTTATTTGAAAGGCCTGAAAGCTCCCAGTACTGTAAAAATATTTCAAGTTTCTTAGCAAGAATGCCTGGAGCAGCTTGGTGAGTAGTTATAATTCATCACCAACATAACGGGCTGGAAACGTCCTTCCATCTTGAACAAGTAGCTGCTTTGTCAGAAATTGTCAAACAACGTTGGAGAAACACCAGAGAGCACAGAAGGTTCTTGGAAATATCTGTGTAGCCACTGTTCTTCCCCCTTCCTGCCCTTTGCTCAAGTTCAAACAAACCTAGCTTTTTATTATTAGTGCTGCTATTTGTTATGAAACCTGTAATAAAAAGTGAGCCTTTTAAAATTTTTCTTTGCCTTTTCTGAATTCAATGCAATTCTCTGATAACCAAAAGCTGCGTATAGTGGAAGCTTCACAGCGTTGTGCAATACTCACAGCTTTGTTTGAGTCCACACACATTTAATAATGCTTTTACACTTCTTGCAGTTGTTACTTTGCTGTATGAAAACTGTGGGACTGTTAAAGTGACTCTAATTCATCCATACAGAAATATTTTCATCTCACACGTGTGTGTGCATGCAAAATCAGATGCTAGAAAGAAACACAAGCTTGCTAGCTGGGCCTGAAGAGTGGTGGTGAATGGAGTTAAATCCAGCTGGCACTGTTCTCTAGGGCGCGGTATTGGGACCAGTTCTGTTTATGTCATTATCAGTGATCTGGTTGAGGAAATTGAGTGCACCTCCAGTAAGTTTGCAGATGATATTAAATGGGGTGGGAGTGTTGATCTGCTTGAGGATAGAAGGCTCCACTGAGGGAACTGGACAGGCTGGATCAATAGGCCAAGGCCAGTTCTATGGGATTTAACATTTGGGTCACAACAACCCCACTGAATGCTCCAGGCATTTGAGGCACACTCCAGGGGCACAGTGGCTCAAAAGATTCCTGGTAGAAAAGGACAAGGAAATGTTGTTTGAGAGCTGGCTGAATATGAGCCAGCAGTGTGCCCAGGTGGCCAAGAAGGCCAACAGCATCCTGACCTGTATCAGACACAGTGTAGCCAGCAGGACTCGAGAATCCTCACTTGAGGATTGATTGTGCTTTGCACTGGTGAGACCATACCTCAAATCATGTGTTCAGTTTTGAGACCCTCAGTCCAAGGACGTTAAGGTGCTGGATTCTGTTCAGAGAAGGGCAACAAAACTGGTGTGGGGTCTAGACAGCGAGTCTTACGATGAGTGGCTAATGGAACCAGGGTTGTTTAATCTGGAGAAGAGGAGGCTGAGGGGAGACCTCATTGCTTTCTACATCTCCCTGAAAAGTGGCTGCAGTGAGGTGGGGATTAATCCCTTCTCCCTAGTATCAGGTGATAGGACAAGGGGAAATAGCCTGAAATTGTGCCAGGGTTTGATATTAGGAATAATTTCTTAAAAAGTGGTCGGGCTTTGGGATACGTTGCCCAGGGAGGTGGTTGAGTTACCAACCCTGGATGTGTTCAAAGGTTGTTTAGACGTGGTGCTTGGAGATACAGTTTAGGAGTGAACTTTATAGAATAGCATTAATGGTTGGAACCTGATGATCTCAAGGAGTCTTTTCCAACCTGAGTGATTCTGTGGTTCTGTGATTCTCACACACTAGGAGTGCCCTGGCTGTGAAGCTGGGAAAAAAGAGAAACAGTGCTCTGTTACTCCTGTACTTCACAGGAGTACAAGAGGGATGGGCCCTCTCACGGGGAGTGAAGCCCTGTTCCAAAGCAGAAGTAGTAACTGTCTGCAGAGTGTGACCTGCTACGGGAACAAGCTTGAGTGATCCACGAAGCCATCAGCATTTGGTAAAGTGGTTGGAGAAGGCACTGAGCTGTCAGGGAGCAGCAAGAACAGGTGGGCCCATAAAGAAGGGCAAGTCAGGAGCGCAGTGTGTCAAGGCAGACAGACTGGGCACAATCAGGTAAGGACCAGAAGTCAGAGACTGGGCCTAAGCACAGCTCCAGGCAAAGAGAAAAATCCCTGACTGAGCTTCTCAAAACTCATATCACAGCAGCCTGAGTCAAAATCACAACTCTCTTAATGTCAGTGCTGGTCTTGAGCATAAGCAGTCAGACACTTTGGAGGGATAAAGGGTTCTGATGCAAACCACAGATATCTGAGGGACTGCTGAAGTGGAAAGAGAATCCTGGGAATGCTACCTATATCTTTGAGCTCAAAGCAGCTGGGAAATAGGAATGTATGAAGCCATAAATAAGCTTGTTTATAACTAGTCTGATGGTCAATAATTACTGCAGTTTGGGCAAACAGCAGCAGTAAGCCCCTTTAGCAAGTTCTGCCTTGGCTTGTGTTGAAGCTCTGCCAGTTTCCCTTATGGATACTAATAAAGCTCATGAGTTATTTTGATTGTCCCATTCCTTCAAGCATTTATTGATTTAAATCATTTACTTTTCAGTCACAGCAGACACTGGGGAGCTGATGGTAAATCATACCATCTCTAGTACTTGAGTTGGCTGTAAATTTACTGTATCTGGTAGACTCAAACTGGCTATAAATTCTTTTAGCATTCCCTAAAGCTTGGCTGGCTGTGGAAAAGACTGCATGTGCTGTGCTGCCTTATGTTTGCCCAGAGTCAGGGAGCCCTTCAGTGCTTTTTTCTCATTTAAGCCTCCATGTAGTGTAACCCCTTCCAAGTGTAAGGGTTCTCCTGTGCCAGCCCCTTAAAAAAAAACCCAGTATCAACAAATAGCGTAGGTCAAGAGCAACATCAAGCATGGCTTCAATCTCCTTTCCATCAAAATTCCACACGGAGCAGCTCTGCACGTGTTGGCTTTCTAAAAGACTCCTTTCTGACTGTGATTTACACCATCTTGCCTTCACTAAAGCAAAAATAAATCTCATCTCTGTGAGATGAGATTTTGCCTCCAAATGAGTAAATTTCCCACTTCCAGAGAGTGAAATGGGAACAGATGCTTGGATGTCTGAATGCATAAATCTACTGTCTTAAAATTAAGGGCACAAGTGGATTAAGAGAATCTTTCCCAACTCCCTTCTGATTGCAAAGGAAGGCTGTATGATACAAAACACTCAGTATTTTAAATCAAACAGAAATTTCCAGTTTTCAGCCAGCAAAACAATTATTTCATAGCTGGTCATAATTTGTTTTTCAAGAGAAGACTAAGAAAGACCAAAAAAACATTTTATTTGGGAGTGTTTATATAAATGATTATATTTTTTAATAAAAGACTTGCTCCTCACAAAATGGATAAAGCACCCAAATATTTTCAAGCACTGAGAAGTTTTATTTAAAAAAAAAACAGCCAACCAACCAAAACAAAACAAAAACCCCAAAACTTTGTTCTTTTCTTGCAAGACAGAGGAACTATGAAGTCTCCCAGTACTCTTCCCTCTGCCTGTTGAGTTCTGTATGACATGGCAGTTTATCCTGGAGAATCCCATTCAACCCATACAACTTCTTTACTTTGATGTTAGTCGTTTGTCAGATGTGAAAATATGATCTCATGGTTACTCTCTGAAGGCAAGCCTGTGTCACTGCCAAAGGTGTGATTTCCAGCACAGGGAGACATTTCTGCCCTAGCAGTAATTTAGCTAGCTTGTGTAGCAATGCCATGGAGGTGTTAAATCTCAGAAGGATGACTTCTCTGAAGCTGCTGGTAATCTCATGTGCCTGGATGGCAGCATTTTGCTGCTCTTCCCTCCCCTGCTTGATTCATGTAGGTATTGAAACCATCTGAGAATGTGTGGAGGAAGTGCAGCTATAAAGCAGACAAAAGTAAGCTCCCCACCTCTCCTCAGTCACAGAGCAAGGTGCAGGACTAAAAGGACAGAGCCAGCCTATATGAATCTGTCAATGAAGATGCACCTAGTGGGTAGTGTTGCCTTTACTAGACTCCCTCTCCCAAACAGATTCACAGATTGCACAAGGTTGGAAGGGACTCTCAAAGGTCTCCTTGTCCAAACTCCCTGCAGTGAGCAGGGACAACTCCAACTAGATGAGGCTGCCCAGGGCCACGTAAAATGTGATCTTTGTATGTTGCCAGGGATGGAGCCTCGATCGCACCACTGAGCAGGCAACACGTTCCAGTATTTCACCACTTTCATTGTGAAGAACTTCCTCCTGATGTCCAATCTAAATCTGCCCTGCCCCAGTTTAAAACCATTGCCACTCATCCTAGGACTCTAAGCTATTCTTAACAATCCATCTCCAGCCTTCCTGTAAGTCTCCTTTATATATTGAAATGTAGCTATAAGGTCTCCCTGGAGCCTTCTCCTCTCCAGGCTGAACAGCCCAAATTCTTTCAGCCTGTCTTCATAGCAGAAGTGCATCAGCCTTCTGATCATCTTTGTGGCACTCCTCAGCAGGGTCCTGTGATAAAGTGTCAGTAATAGAACACCACCTTTTCCACATGATACAAAATCTCAGCTAAATAACCTGAAGAAGGTGTTTGTTGATGGCAAAACATTCTGGGAGTTTAGATTCTTTTTCATAGAATTATAGAATTATAGAATGGTAAGGTTGGAAGGGACCTCAAAGATCATCTAGTTCCAACTCCCTGCCATATGCAGGGACACCTCCCACTAGAACAGGTTGCTCAAGGCGTCATCCAACCTGGCCTTGGAACACCTCCAGAGAGGGAGCAGCCATAACCTCCCTGGGCAACCTGTTTGTGTGCCTCACCACCCTCACTGGAAAGAACTTCTTCCTAATGTCCAGTTTAAATCTTCCCTTTTCCAGTTTAAACCCATTGCCCAAGGTCCTGTCATTACAAGACCTTGTAAATAGTCCCTCCCCAGCCTTTCTGTAGGCCCCCTTCAGACACTGGAAGGCTACTCCAAGGTCTCCTCGAAGCCTTCTCTTCTCCAGGCTGCAGAGCCCCGTCTCTCTCAGCCTGTCCTCAGAGCAGAACTGCTACAGCCCTCTGAGCATCTTCGTGGCCCTCCTCTGGACCTGCTCCAACACTTCCATGTCCTTCCTGTGCTGAGGGCTCCAGAACTGCACACAGTACTCCAGGTGGGGTCTGACAAGAGCAGAGCAAAGGGNTTGTGCTTGAGATTGTGCCTACCCAGGTGCAGGACCTTACACTTGGCCTTATTGAATTTCATGAGATTGGCCTGGGCCCACCTCTCCAGCCTGTCCAGGTCCCTCTGGATGGATCCCTGCCCTCTAGCAAGTCGACTGTGCCACACAGCTTGGTGTCATCTGCAAACTTGCTGAGGGTGCACTGATTCCTCTGTTCATGTCAGTGACAAAGATGTTAAACAGCACTGGTCCCAGCACTGACCCCTGAGGGACACCACTTGTCACTGGTCTCCAGGTGGACATTGTGCTGTTGATCACCACTCTCTGTGTGCGACCATCCAGCCAATTCCTTATCCAGCAGTGCTCCACCCATCCAGTCTATGTTGTTCCAGTTTGGTGGCCAGGATGTCATGTGGGACAGAGTCAAATGCCCTACTCAGGTGCAGGTGTGTGTCTAGCTTTTAACTAGTTCTGGGAATATTTAGTCCTTACTAAGTCTGTGTTAGGAATAAAGCATCATTAACTAGCTGCAAGTAACAACAAACAGAAATTTGGTGTTTGAAAATGCTTTTTCTGTGAAAGAGCAGGAATTTCTGTCGCCTATCCTGCAGAAAGTTAAGATATTAAATACAAGCACAAATTTACTCATCTTGTTCTTCTCTGCCTCAGTCTCCATACAAGCACGAACTTCCACTCTGCAGGCATCCCTGCAAGGAACAGCCTTTGGTTTCTCAGCTCTGGCAAACTGGCTTCTAAAATCTTCTGAAAATGGTGCCTGTAAGTGAGAACTGGCATCCAAAATGTGTCTGAGAGAGAGTCAGCTAACTGGGCGCACTTGGAGTTCATCATGCTGCATCCATGCCTGCTGTTTATAGCTCAGCAACTAAAAAGGTTTGGGACTCTTTGCCCCTTTGCACTTCAGCAAATTTTTAACTCTCACAAAATCACAGAATTAATCAGGTTGGAAAAGACCTTCCAGATTATTGAGTCCAACCTATTACCTAACACCTCCTAATTAACTAAACCATGCACTAAGTGCCTCACCCAGTCTTCTTTTAAACATCTCCAAGGATGAGGACTCTACCACCTCTGAGGACAGCCCATTTCAATGCCAATCACTCTTGCCGTGAAGAACTTCTTCCTACATCCAGCCTAAACCTGCCCTCATGCAGTTTGAGGCTGTGTCTTCTTATTCTGTCACTGGTTGCCTGAGAGAAGAGACCAACTCCACCTGGCTCTCTTGTAGAGAGCAATAATCATAGAATCATAGAATCATAGAATGGTAAGGTTGGAAGGGACCTCAAGGATCACCCAGTTCCAACCCCCTGCCATAGGCAGGGACACCTCCCACTAGTACAGGCCACTCAAGGCCCCATCCAGTCTGGCCTTGAACACCTCCAGGGAGGGAGCATCCACAACCTCCCTGGGCAACCTGTTCCAGTGCCTCACCACCCTTACTGTAAAGAACTTCCTCCTAACATCTAGTCTAAATCTCCCCTCTGCCAGTTTAAACCCATTGCCCCTTGTCCTGTCATTGCAAGACCTTGTAAATAATCCTTCCCCAGCCTTCCTGTAGGCCCCCTTCAGATACTGGAAGGCTACTATTAGGTCCCCTCAAAGCTTTCTCTTCTCCAGGCTGAAGTGCCCCAACTCTCTCAGCCTGTCCTCATAGGAGAGCTGCTCCAACCCTCTGATCATCTTTGTGGCCCTTCTCTGGACCCGCTCCAACAATAAGGTCTCCCCTGAGCCTCCTCTTCTCCAGGCTGAAAACGATACTCAATTGCAAATGATACTTGGAAGACAGGAATCCATACCCAGGGGAGGGAGTAGACTGCCCTCTACTAAGTGGGTCTGTGAATGAGGAGAGGAAGAATATTGTTCCTGGGTGCTCGATGCTTATGTCTCTGTACCATGTGTGACTTTCCCCAGTCCATTAAGGCTGTAATGGTGTCACTCTTGCCCCTGTATACTGAGACCACATGATTATAAGTTAACTCCAGCCATGGGTTGTGTCACAGCTCCTATTTCCCTTCTTCAGTGAGTCCTTTGAAAATGTGTTGGGTTTGGTTTGTTTTTGTTTGATTTTGGTTTGTTTTGGGTTGGGTTTGTGGGTTTTTTGTTTGGTGGAACGTCTCCTTTTACCCAGAGAACGTCCCCACATTAACTTTGTTCAACAGCCACAGCCTTTGAGTGAGGCAGCTGGGGATGCTGTCACCCCAAGAAATACTGCTCAGCAGCCAGATTATATGCCATGAAACATTTCTTCAGGGAATCCATCTTAAACTCATTTTAGACTAACAGAGCCAGGGCTGTATATCACAGAAAAGGACAGCTAACCCTTTAGATCTGCTAAGTGTGATTGAAACACATTACTCACATTCTCACTACCTGCATAGTTTTATCCAAGCAAACAACAGTTGAGGGAAAAAAAAACCCTTGCTGTGCAGATGGTCATAGTGCAGCGTTAATGATCCAAAAGGTTTCTTTGCCCTGACTTCAAACCAGAGCCAGCTGCTAGAGGGAAATACACAGAAAATTAACTGTTCCGGCCTATGCTCAGATATTTTTCAAGTCCAACAAATCTTGCCTTAGGACATGAAAGTATTAACAATATTGGCAGAATCAATACAAACCTGAGTATTGATTCTTTGTCAATGCAGGGTTTTTTTCTGGATGGCAGGACTGTGCAATACATCTTCTCTGGATCCGTGTGCTGTGAAGCTGACAGGATTTCAGATTCGGCAAGACCCTGAGGAAGGTGGGCACAGTAAGGGTGCATTAACTAAAGCCTCACCAGGGCTGGAGAGGGAGTTTGTGAGGAATGGGAGTCAAATGAACATCATCAGAGAACTGCATAATCTAAAGTAATTAACACAATGGGAATGGAAAAGAGAAGCCTGATGGCTTCTGTTTCCTTTTCCATATACTTAAAAACCCTGTTCTAATCCTAATTCAGCAGAAGCCAGTCCAGGTTATTATTAATGCAGTTGAGAAAGGCTTCTAGTGGATAGAAAAGTCCCTAGCACAGCAGAGGCAGGAGTATTGTGTGCACCCCTCAAGGCAGGCTGACAGTGTTGTGGGATGATCTTCCCCTTCCCCTTTAGACTAGATGTTAGCAGGAAGTTCTTTCCAGTGAGGGTGGTGAGACACTGGAACAGGTTGCCCAGGGAGGTTGTGACTGCTCCCTCCCTGGAGGTGTTCAAGGCCAGGTTGGACGAGGCCTTGAGTGAGCTGTACTAGTGGGAGGTGTCCCTGCCTATGGCAGGGGCTTGGAACTAGATGATCCTTGAGGTCCCTTCCAACCTTACCATTCTATGATTCTATGATTCCCCTTTCCCTTCCCCTTCCCCTTCCCTTCCTTGTCTGAGAGAAAAATAAAGGCAAATGCTTTCCTATTTGACAACATTGTTTCTGTATTGCCTTCCTCACCCCTTGCCTATTCCAGCATCAAGAAGGACTTGCTCTTGGAAGGAGCAATCTGCTCTGCTGTGCATTCACAGCAGCATAAGACAGAAAAAGCAGCTGCATTTCCTGCTCTTCTGCATTAGTTATTTCTGCCTTAGCTTAGTGCCAAGAAGGCTCAGGAGTCACAGATTCATATCACTCAACTAGGATAAAGCACCACATCATAGAATGATTTGGGTTGGAAGGGACCTCAAAGATCATCTAGTTACAATTCCACTGCCATGGCCAGGGACATCTTCAATTAGATCAGGTTACTCAAAGGCCCTTCTAGCCTGGCCTTGAATATCTCCACAACCTCCCTGGGCAACTTGTTCCAATGCTTCACCACCCTCACAGTGAAAAACTTCTTCCTTGCATCTATTCTACACCTACCTTCTTTCAGTTTAAAGGCATCACACCTCATGCTATCACTACATGTCCTTCTAAAAAAGGTCCTTATGACATGGTTGTTTGTCTTTAGTCTTTGTATTAATGAAAAAAAATCTCTTTTCCTTAAAAATGGAAATGCTGATTACTTTTCTTCAAGGGAAAAAAAAAAAAAAAGTATGTGCACTGTGTTAGATTTGACACATAACCACACACTGATAATGTAAACTGGAAAAAGAGAACAAGAATCCAACAATCAAACTGCCCAGCTGATAAAATCAAACTGATGAATCAGGCTTGTTCTACACAATATGGACAGAAATAGGATTGTTACATTTGGGGGTGAAATAATACAGTATGACTCTGAAATGCCTGAAAAGAAAAATGGAAGCGATTTTCCAGATAACAAATCACCTTAATAATACTTTCCCCATGTAAGGGAAAAAAAAAAAAAAGGATTTTGTGTTTGAGTCTGATATTGCAGGAGCAGATATCACTGATCCACTCATTTATTTTGGCAGGGCTCTCCAGAAAGGACTGCTGGTGGGATGAGTAAGGATAGTTGGTATTCATGAAAGGGCCTCAGTGCTTTGTTGCCAGGAAACAGTAATGAAAGAATAGGGGTGCCAGCTTGATGACAGGAATACAGGACATGGACATTCATCCCATGCTTAGTGGACATGAGATCTCTATAATTTGCAGACATGAATGCCTGCACAGGCTGCTGGAAGTTTCAGAAAGGCATTTGACTAATGGTTTTGTAGAAATGTAGGATGTTAGAAAAGCTGAAGCCAATGTCAGCATCATGTTAGGTCTCTAAAGATCCTCCTATGCCCTACGGAGTACAGCTTCCTGGGCTATTATACTTGTGCCTGCAGTATTTGTGCTGTTTGCATTTCAGGTAAGCAGAGTTGCCTCTCTGCAAGGATAAGGATGGAGAGAGACTGTCTGCAAGGACCTGTAATGACAGGACAAGGGGCAATGGCTTCAAACTAGAGAAGAGCAGATTTAGGTTGGACACTAGGAGCAAGTTCTTTACCATGAGAGTAGCGGAACACTGGAACAGGTTGCCTGGGGATGTGGTTGAGGCCTCATCCCTGGAGATATTCAAAGTAAGGCTTGACATGTCTCTAGGAACCTGATCTAGTTGAGGATGCCCCTGCTGATTGACTGGGTTGGACTGGATGACCTTTGGAGGTCACTTCCAGCCCAGACCATTCTATGATTCTATGAGTCTATGATTCTATGACTCTGTAATTCTATGATTCTATAATTCTATGATTCTATGATTCTGTAATTCTATGATTGTATGATTCTGTGTGTTGTTGTTAATAAGCAGAGAGAGAACTGATCATACTTTTACTGCAAAAGACAGAGAACCTGGTAAATTAAGAGGGGGCTTTTCTAGATAGGCTTGCCTGTGATACCATGAAGTGGTCAGAGTTTTACCTAAATTTGAGAGCTTTTAGTTTTGTTTCTTGCGTGCAGTATCTCCTACTGTTTGCTCAGTGGGAAAGACATAAGCTTCCTATTTGTGTGTTCATAAAATGGTGCCATTTCTTAAAGGTTTGTTCCATATAGGGCACTTTATGTTGTTCTGCTGCCTCACAAGGAGCTAGCATCAATTTCTAGTGAGGGTAATGATACCTTGCAAAGTTTTATGATTCTGCTCCTTCAAAACAATTTATTTAAACATGTGTAACAGGAATATAGTGAACCATAGCAAGGCCTTCCAAGAAGTTGAGAATATTTGTGTGTTTTTTAAGCTACAGCTATTTTTCACTCTGGCTGATGGCTTGTCATTAGGCTGGAATTTCCAAGACAGAGAAAAGCCCCTGTGAAATAGTGAGGAAAACCTCAATGCCCTTGACTTCTGCTGCAAGAGACTTCTTGCAAGTTAGGGCCTGAGGATAATGGAAGTCTGAGCTTGCTTTGCTCCTACTCTAATCTTCAAGAAAATCACTCTTTGTGTGTATGGCTCTTCTAAAGTGACTCCATGTGTGTTTTCTAGATGCTCACTGGAAAGCATAGCACTGCTGAAGCAACAGTGGGGATAAGGATGTAGGTGTCAGCAGCAATGGCACATCTTGCCATTACTCACAGAATCATAGAATTGCTTCTGCTGGAAAAGACCTCTAAGATTGAGTCCAATCATCAACCTAATACCACCATGGCCATTAAACCATGTCCCAAAGTACCATGCCCACATGTTTCTTGAACAGCTCCAGGGACAGTGACTTAACTACCTCCCCGGGCAGCCTGTTCCAATGCTTGGCCACTCTTTCAGTAAAGAAATTCTTGCAAATATCCAACCTAAGCTTCCCCTGGCAGAGTTTCAGGGCATTTCCTATCTACTGATACTAGGGAGAAGAGAGCGACCCTCACCTTATTACAACTTTCTTTCTGGTAGTTGTAGAGAGCAATGAGATCTCCCCTCAGCCTCCTCTTCTCCAGACTAAACAACCCCAATTCCCTCAGACACACCTTTAGACTCTTCACCAGCTTTGTTGCCCTTCTCTGGATACATTCCAGCACCTCAATGTCTCTCCTGGGGTAAGGGTCCTAAAACTGAACCCAGTATTTGAGGTGCAACCCCACCAGTATCAGGATGCTGCCCATCACCCTGGCTCACTTGACTTCCAATAGCCAGACTGCCATCTCTCTGTCCTCAATTACAATCATCTTGCAAACATCTTGTTCTTAATTCTTCAAATAGCACTTCTTGAGCAATGTTTAAATTCATGATAATACTGAAAATTCCCACAAGGGAATTCCCATGAGAGTGCTGCTCTGGGTCTTACTCAAAGAGGCTGTTTTGCGCCATCGCTTTGGAATTCAGACACTGTGATGTGAAATTTCCTCTTAGCAATCTTAGGAAGCTTTTCCAGTGCTAATAGCAACCATCTCAAAAATAAAAAGTGCACTAGCCTCTGCTAAATCTCTAGTGAGAGAAGCAAAAACAATCTTGTGAAAGGTACTACCTGGCTTCTGAAGGAAGGAGCCTTGGTAAAAGCACCTCTTGTTTTGGCCTTTCCAGCTGATAGGATGTGAAAATGGGGAGACTAAAGAGGCAGAGCTTGTTCATCAGAGGGGAGCTTCTGAAAGAGGACAAAGCCTAACAAAGAGAGCCCAAACCATTGTGTTGCTTTTGTTGTAGAGGCTTCTTTTACACAGATTCAGGGAAAAAGTGAGTAGTGGAATCATAGAATCACCCAGGTTGGAAGTGACCTCTAAAAGTCATCTAGTCCAATCCCCCCTGCAGTGAACAAGGACATCCTTCACTAGATCAGGTTGCCCAGAGCCCTGTCGAGCCTCACCTTGAATATCTCCAGGGATGGGGCCTCAACCACCTCCCTGGGCAACCTGTTCCAGTGCTCAACCACCCTCATTGTAAAGAACTTTTTCATAATATGCAATCTAAATCTACTCTTCTCTAATTTCAAACCACAGTTTGAAATGATTCCCTGGAAGACCTACATCCCTGTGAAACAGGTGTAAAAGATATGGCTGCATCTCTCTAATTCAAGAACCTACTGTTCTCTCTTTAGGGAAGTGCCTTTCCTCAGTGAGATGAACACAGATTTTGTACTGGCTTGGTGGTGGATGGACACCTGGAAGGTGTCTGTGATGGAGTGAACAAGCAAGCTACTCTCAAAGAGATATCTTCTGGGGCTCTGGTAGTTGCCAGGTGATTTAGGACTACAATGCAAACACAATGGCTGAAAACTCTGATCCATATTTAACCTGCAAGAACCTTCACTGTTCAGGGCTTCCTCTGCTGTCATTGTGTAGAAGCATACAGATTACTGCTGCTTTTCCATCTGGGATTAGCAATGTGTCTTCTGACTAAACGCTGGTATGAGGCATTTCATTTCAGCCTTTGAATGGCAAATACACCTAAAAATTGGCCTGACTTAAATTTCAGGGGTTTATTGATTTACTAGATTCAATTTCATACCTGAGCAGGTTGGGTTTTGTTTAGAGGCAGGGCCCATTTCTCTGTGGCATGCTGGATTGGGCAGGTGTCTGAGATAAAACACCTTCACAACATGATACTGTTAGTCTTTTGCTGCTTTTAAGCAGTGGAAGGCGAGAGGATGCAGGGAGCTGTTCCCTGGTTTTCCAACATGACTTACACTGAACTTTGGTTATGCCTTTTACATTCTTCTTCACAGAGTGGGCTATCAAACACTGGAATGGTCTGCCCATGACAGTGGTGGAGTCACCATCCCTGGGGGTGTTCAAGCAGCCTGTGGACCTGGCACTTAGGGACGTGGGTTAGTGTGGACCCTTCACTGCTGGATCAAGGGTTGGACTGGACGATCTTTGAGATCTCTTCCAACTGAATGCATTTTGTGATTCTGTGAAAAATCTGTTCTCATCTGACTGTTGGTGTTTGGAACACCAGTGCACAGCGGTGACTTATTAATGTCATTATTATCTGGCAGATTAGAAATGGGGCTTGTGCTTTATTTTGCTGGATTCTGCAATGGAAAGGCAGCTGGCCCCTGTGTGCTGTGGTTTTGAAAGAGATGATTCTCCCTGTTATGTGCAACATCACAGTGTGCTGCCTTTGACCAGCAACGTTAGATCTGTTAGTGAGACACATGTAAGCAGAAAAGCAGACACTTAAAAGGAAAAGCATCTTTTCTAGCGCGGTATGATGATCTGTCTCCACAACAGAGGTTTTGCTATGGAGAAGGAGTGGCCACTAGAGGGAGAATAGGTACCGTGGATCTGTAGGACGTGCATACTTTTTATTCATACTTAATGGAATCACACAATCATTAAAGTTGGGAGAGATCTCTAAGATCACTGAGTCCAGCCTTCACCCCAACACCACCATGCCCCCTAAACCACATCCCAAAATGCCATGTCTGCATGCTTTTTGACCACCTCCAGGGGTGGTGATTTGACCACTTCTCTTGATCTGAGTGTGAATTACTGTGACCGTTGCCTAATGCCCTTTGTGGATATTATTAAAACCAGAGAAATAAATCTTGTGAGCTGAAAGATTAGTTAATCTTGGAGCACTGTGTACAGTTCTGGAGCCCCCAACACAACCAGGACATGGAACTGTTGGAGCAAGTCCAGAGGAGGGCCATGAAGATGCTCAGAGGGCTGGAGCAGCTCTGCTATAAGGACAGGCTGAGAGAGTTGGGGCTCTTCAGCCTGGAGAAGAGAAGGCTTCCAGGAGACCTTATAGTAGCCTTCCAGGATCTGAAGGGGGCCTACAGGAAGGCTGGGGAGGGACTATTTACAAGGTCTTGTAATGACAGGACAAGGAGCAATGGGTTGAAACTGGCAGAGGGGAGATTGAAACTGATGTTAGGAAGTTCTTTCCAATGAGAGTGGTGAGGCACTGGAACAGGTTTCCAAGGGAGCTTGTAGATGCTCCTCCCTGGAGGTGTTCAAAGCCAGGTTGGATGAGGTCTTGAGCGCTCTATTCTAGTGGGAGGTGTCCCTGCCTATGGCAGGGGGTTGGAACTAGATGATCCTTGAGGTCCCTTCCAACCTAAAGCATTCTATGATTCTGTGATTAAGAATAAACGAGTGGTTTCTTACTAGTAAGAGTTGTTCCTGAAAGCACATAGGATGAAGTAAAGCTAGCAGCTTGGAAGAAAAAAGTCTTTCTGAAGGTGTTTACTTTCTTGCTAAACTCTCCCCAAAATGCTTTTTTTAATAGACACCACTCCTGGGGTTTTTTTGAGTGGGCTGTTCAATGACCTAGTCTGAATATCTGTTTTCTATTCATGATCAGTATATTTTGCATCACTGAATGAAGAGAGACATCTATGGTCTGTTAAGGGCCATATGTGTGAGGATGTTTTGTGGGCTCACATGAGCTTACCTCTTTGTGGAGGTTGCTGTGCAGCTAGAGCAAAGCTGGTGGCAATTTGGGAGGACAGACCAACTCTACCCATCCAGGAGCCTTTGAAAAGAGGCCCAGTCCTGCAGTTCTTACGCCTTATTCAGGAAAAAATGGCCTTTACATCCAGCAATGAAGCTTATTTTATCTTTTGCACAACAAAAGTGGGGTCAGTTCAACAGATCTTCAGGGGAAGGCCAGGGGCAGATGTAAGCAGTGGGCTTCCTCTGATGTTCCCCTGATGAGCTGAATCCTCCCTTGTCCAGGTCATGCACAAACACAAAGCTTGTATTTATCTGTCAGTTACCCTCTTTCCCCCAACGCTTCCCACAGGCTCCTGCCTTCAGCAAGTGCCCACCTGCCCTCCTCAGCCCCAGGCAGCAATCTGTCATCATACCCTGGGTTCTGTTTGCTGTTTTTCTTGCCATCTCTTTTTCCCCTTGAAATTCTCAGCAGGACTCAGGCACTGACACGCTGGGTGGTAGACTTGCCTTACTAGAAAGAAAGTCCTGTTTATTTTCTTGAGCAAGTATCCAGAAAACGGCTTTCCAGGCTGCCTACATATTTCATTCCAGTCAAGAGGAATCTGTAGATCCTTTGAAGATGTGAGTTCTGCCTTTCAAGTGCCTCCCAAAATAGTTTTCTTATGCATATTACCATATTCAGCAGCTCAGACTTACACTGTCTCGTTCCCTGGGGATTAGAGATAAAACCTGATTTTTTAAGAAGGCTGACCTGTGCTCCAGTCTTAATGTTAAGTACAACAAGATTTCACATAGAAGCAGTGTATTAGGACTTTAACGTGCTCTATACTAACTCAGTAATCTCTTTATTTCTCTCCAAATTTGGCTTATCCAAATCCTTTAAGTGTTTTGTCAAGGAACATTATTCCAAGCATATTTTGTCTGCTTTTCCTGATAGATACTGATCAGATGTCCCTAAAGTCAGTACAAGAATTCTCAATGATTTCCAGCCTTTTGCATTTGGTTTTGCATCAATGTATCTTCCCAGATTTTTCTTATTTTATTCTGAGCATGGCCAGGGCATGCTCCTTGAGAAAACAGCTGCTCATGGCTTGAATGGGTGTACTCTTCACTGGGTAAAGCACCAGCTGCATGGCAAGGCCCAGAGAGTGTTGGTGGATGGAGTTAATTCCAGTTGGCAGCTGGTCACAAGTGGTGTTCCCCAGCACTCTGTGCTGGGGCCAGTTCTGTTTCATATCCTTCTCAATGATCTGCACGAGGAGCTGGAGTGCACCCTCAGCAAGTTTGCACACCACAGCAAGTTTGCACACCACAGCAAGTTGGGTGGGAGTGTTGATCAATCTGCTTGAGGATAGGAAGGCTCTACAGAGGGACCTGGACAGGCTGGACCAATGGGCCGAGGCCAGTTGTATGGGATTTAACAAGGCCAAGTGCTGGGTCCTGCATTTGGCTCACAACACCACCATTGAATGTTTCAAGCTTGAGGCAGCCTGTCTCTAAAGATTTCTGGTAGAAAAGGACATGGAAATGTTGTTTGAGAGCTGGCTGAATATGAGCCAGCAGTGTGCCCAGGTGGCCAAGAGGCCCAGCCTTGACCTGTCCCAGAAACAGTGTGGCCACCACTGATCACAGAAGTGATCACCCCCCTGTACTCAGCGCTGGTGAGGCTACACCTCAAACACTATTCAGTTTTGAGCCCCTCACTACAAGAAGTATATTGAAATGCTACAGTGGGTCCAATGAGAAGCAACAAGGTTGGTCTAAAGAACAAGTCTTATGAAGAACAGCAGAGGGAACTGAAGCTTTTTAATCTGGAGAAAATGAGTCTGAGGGGAGACTTGCTTGCACTCTATAGCTCTGTGAAAGAAGGTTGTACTGAGGTGGGGGCTGGCCTCTTCTCCCAAGTAACAAATGATAGGATGAGAGGAATAAAGGAAATGGCATCAAGTTGTGCCAAGGAGGGGTTTAGATTGGACTTTAAAAGGTTTTCTTCAAAAGGTTTATAAAGCCCTGGAACAGGGTGCCCAGGGAAGTGGTAGAGTCACCAGGCCTAGAGCTATTTAAAAGATATGTAGACATGGCACTTGAGAACATGGTTTAGTGTTGGACTTGACTGTGTGAGATTAGTGGTTGGGCTTAATGATCTTAAAGATCTTTTCCAGCCTAAAGGATTCTACGATTCTGTAGCACTAATCTATGATTCTATAACACCTTCATTTCCACTGGAAATGCAGTAACTGCTAGAGGTTAGAGAATAAAGCATGAAACACACACAGTGTCCACAGCCTCCCAGTTTCCAGCCTCATGCAGTCATTCGTTAGCAGGCACCCTAAAACCCACAGTGTAAAATGCTCACCGATTCCCACCTCCAACCTGCCTAAGCAAAGTAAAAGAGACTTTCTGCCACAAGAAGGAATAGAAATAACTTTAGAAATACAGAGAGAAAAGTTGTTATTATTCTTTTCTTGTATGCCATCAACCAAAGCTTTTCTGGCATCCAGGAATGCTTCTCATGCATTTCTTTCACAAAACTCATGGCCTCATTTTCCAGCCTGATGTCCTTCATGATGGGTACCTGAAGGACACTTGACTGCCTTAAACCTATATACCCTGACAGCAGCCATAGCTGAGCTCTTGGGTTCAAGGTACCAGAGAGATGCCCTTCACAGCCTTTAACTCTTGCATCACCATCATCTGGCTTGCTTCTCTGGATGCAGAGTGGAGAAGTCGTTCTTCCTGCTAAACTCTTTGGTTCCACCAGCACCACACCTTGTGACATGAGGTAGTGTGGCATGGCTGAGGATGCAAGATGGAAACAGGCAGGTGCTCAATTTCATGTCCAACAGGAAGATCTTTGCAACCCCAAATCTCCTCTATCTTATTGACAGTGAAAGTGATAAAAGGGGTCCTGGAGTGAGGAGCGAGTGAGAGCACACTGCCTGTGCAGTGTGGAGGAGGAAATGGTAGTGCTGTATGCAAGGAATTTCCTTGCCTTCATGGATGAAACTACACTGACGTACCCAATAACTAACACAGCCCTGAGATAACCTGGCTGATGTGTTTTGTAAGTCCCAGGTTGCTGCCAAGAGAACACCTCCAAATGTGGGCCTGCAGTAATCCATTAAATGTTATTAGATCTTTCTGTGCTTTGCTTGCTTATCAAGCTCTGTTGTATTAGCTGTTGGACATAACAGATTGCCTCTCTGTTAATTGAATGGTACACCAGAAAGGAGAGCAAATGAGAGAGCTCAGAGGCTGTCACCATGCATGGATTGTAAATAATAAGAATTCAATAGGGAAAAATTATCTGAACATCTCCCTATTATATTTAATAAAGAAACAACAAATTGTTATGCTCTTGGATGGCTGAGAAAAAATAATGAGTTGAACAACAGACAATCTCATTTCTCTTTCCAACTGTGCAGAAATTAAATGTCAACTACAAGCACTTACTCTTCATTTTCACTTCTCCGTGCCACACTTCTTGTCAGGCTCCTTACCTGAAAGCAAAGCAGGAGAAGAGGCAAAACAAGAAGCCAACATGAGGTTTAAAATGGTAGAGCAGACTCTCTGAAACTCATGAGTGCTCTTCATAATGACCAAAGTATTTGTGCAGGGCAAACTTTTACTGTGCAAAGTCATCTTCCATGAATACTTTAAAGTAGAAATTAACTGATTGTGTTTTCAGAGTTCAAGGTGACAATCATGTGTCAAAGGAGAAAGTTGTTTCCTACAGAATATATACATAAATATAAGCAGTGCATTTGTTTTTCTGCCATTAAAGACCTTATTTGCTTATTCCCACATGAAGGATGTTTAAAATGCTTTGAAACTAAATGGAGGTGGAAAGCACAGCAAAAGGAAAATCAGCTCACAGAAGAATTAATTAAGCAATGAGCAGTAAATCAAAGCAGCAGAGAGTCAGACTGGTGGCTTTGTGGTTCAGTTCTAACCAAACTTTGGCTGAAGCTGTTCTGGGCTACTCTGGATCAAGCCTAACACAACTTGAAAATGTTGATGTGTACCCAGAGGTCTGAATCTTTCCTTGATTAATTCCCCCAGATGATCGACTCAAAGGCTATTTACAATCTGTTTCCACTTTTGTGTGGGCAATCAGGTCATAAGAAACTTTCAATGTTGATTTTGGTGTTGCCCCATCCTGCCACAGCTGCATCATGGCGTCTTCTCAGGTCTCTCTGTTGCGGGTCAGGAGCTGCATTTGTTTCCCCATCCCAGTGTGAGAGTCAGTATGATTGTAAACCCTTCTGCTTGTACCCTTCTTTGTGTCCCAAATTAAGGCCTCTGCAAGGTGGTGCCACTGACAACACACTTGAACCAAGATAGCCATCTCCTGGTATGCTCCATCCAGGAATCCACATGACCCCTACATGTCTGCTGTCTGCACTCAAAACACACTACACATCCACCATCTCCCATACAAACCTTTTATGATGCAGCCTCTACACATTTGTGATGGGCACAGAGCTCCCCAGGAAGAGATGGGCAGCAAGAGAGGTTCTCCTCCCCCTCTACTCTACCCTGATGAGGCCACATCTGGAGTACTGTGTCCAGTTCTGGGGCTCTCAATTCAAGAGGGACATAGAACTGCTTGAGAGAGTCCAGCGCAGAGCCACAGAGATGATTAAGGGAGTGGAACATCTGTCTTACAAGGGGAGACTGAGGGAACTGAGGCTCTGTATCTTGGAGAACAGGAGACTGAGAGGTGATCTCATTCATGTTTATAAATATGTAAAGGGTGAGAGCCAAGAGGATGGAGCCAGGCTCTGCTCAGTGATGCCCAATGACAGGCTAAGGGGCAATGGGCGGAAGCTGGGGCATAGGAAATTTCATGTAAACTTGAGGAGGAATTTTTTTCCCTGTGAGGGTGACAGAACACTGGCACAGGCTGCCTGGGGGGGTGTTGCAGAGTCTCCCTCTCTGGAGATATTCAAGAACCATTTGGATGTGTTTTTCAGTGCGATCTGCTCTAGGTGCTCCTGCTCTGGCAGGGGGACTGGACCAGATGATCTTTTGAGATCACTTTCAGCCCCTGACATTCTATGATTCTATGATATAGACTCAAACTTGTCCTGGGAAGTAGCTCAGGAAAGCAAAAGATGTATATGGATTTAAAGAATGATGTTTTTATGCCGCAGAGGACTAGTAATGGGCAATGCTGTTTATTCCTTGTTATTTTGACAGACTGGAAAATCAAAGCAGCTCAAGGAGAAGGCTGATTCCCCTAGCTGCGATAAAGGAGTTCACAGCACTCAGTGGTGACAGCAGAAATGACATCTGACTGTGTGCGTGTCAGCAAGTGTTGAATAACTTTCCTGATGAAGCCATCTGTGACAAAGTAATACCTTCCCCCAAATCTTGCCCATGGAGGACCCTCTTAATCCATTTACCAGCAAGCACTGAGTTTTCTCCATGAACTTAGTGAATTCTGGTTTCCTAATCAGCAAACTGAACCAGGCTGACAGTGAGCTCTGGACCAAGAAGGAGTCCTCATAGGATGAGGAGATCACAGCATCACAGGATCACAAGATGTTAGGTATTGGAAGGGACCTCCACAGACCATTGAGTCCAAGCCCCCTGCCATAGAAAGACCATAGTATCTAGCTCAGGTCACACAGGAATACATCCCAACAGGGCTTGAAAGTCTTCAGAGAAGGAGACTCCACAATCTCTCTGGACAGTCTGTTCCAGTGCTCCATCATCCTTACAGTTCCTCCTCATAATGAGATGGAACTTCTGTGGTGTAGTTCATACCCATTTCCCCCTGTCCTATCACAGGGCACAACTGAGAAGAGTTTGTCTGCTCTCTCTTGACCCCCAACCCTCATATATTTATAGACATTGATTAGATCCCCTCTAAGTCTTCTCTTCGCCAGACCAAAAAGCCCCAGGTCCCTCAGCCTCTCCTCACAGGTCAGTGCTTCAGTCCCTTCATCATCTTCATAGTCCTCCTTTGGACTCTTTCAAGTAGATCCCTGTCTCTCCTGAATTGGGGTGCCCAAAACTGCCTGCCTGTCTTCTCTTGCTTCCATTGTCTACCAAAGGGAAGAGTGCATTAGCAAGCCCAGGTAGAGGTCCTGGTTGGTGTCCCCTTCTTGGAAGCATATTTCAAACTTCAGTGGGAAAATAAGATTATAGCAGGTAAGATGTAGCCATTGACCAAGTTGTTAATTCACGCCCATCCAGGATGTTTGCTTATGAACACAAGGAGAGGCAACTGGACACTGTCACACTGTGCACTGGAAGGGCCTGAATGAAAACCTTTGCACCACTCATTGCTAGTAAGATCCAACCTGTCATCTCCTGGGCTTGAGACCTGTTTTGCAACCCCAGGAAATGATGGGATGTACCTGAAGGCATTTCTGAGCAAGCAGATCCTTTGTAAGATGTCAATTAGGAGCAAGAAGGAAGCACAGAAGAAGGTAATCAGTCTCCTTGGCAGCAGGCTGGAGACTCACAGAAGCTCCCACCTCTGAGTACAAGGACCATTTCTATTGCATGTGGAACTGGCTTTCCCAGACCTGAGTAAAGGGTAGCAGAGAGGTGCTAACTCTTGTGCTAACTCAAAGGAAACCTTGGGAATGCTTTGTTCACCATATCTGAACCATGTGTTTATCGAAGACACGCTAAAGAAGTAGAGGAATAGTTGGGAATGAATGTGCTTTGGGTTTGGTTTGGATTTACAAACGTTGCCAGGTGTTTCTGAGTGTAAAATATTTAGTATTTAGAAACAGACAGCTGTGTCTGCCAACAGATTCTGAAGGAAAGGAGGCTGAGGTGCTTGGTGTGGGTGTGTGTATATTTACATAGCTTTATATTCGGGTTTTTTTTGTTGTTGATGTGTACAAACTATTGAAAAAAAAACCCATCCCCTTCTCACAAGGTTTATAGAAGCCAGGTGGAGAACAGAGTGACTTCCCCACAGGCTCAATCCCTCCAACAGCCACCCAGTAGCTTAATGCAGAACACAGCCCTAAGAAAGCAGCCTTCTCCCTGGGTCATCCTCTTGTAAAACTTACTCATTCCTCTCTGAAGTTGTGGTAGAGGTTACATGTGGTGTGTATTAGGTGTATTATTGTGGGCAGACTGAAGCCATGAGAAATTCAAGTAGTAACTAATTGGTAAACCAAAGGTCAGAAGAAAGAGGTATACCAAGACAGAAATTGGTTAAAGGAGCAAACCTATGGTGCCTATGGATGTACATTAAAGATGGGCAAATAGTGCTCATCTTGGATGTGTCTAACTAGAACAATGTTGAACTGAGTTTTGTTTAGTTTTACCAAGTGGACTACTTTACTCCACTCTCTTAGTTATAATTTCTGATGTATTGAATTACAACCCCAGCAGAACTCAACACCCCCACTCCCCCACCCTGCTGCTCAGTCATACTGCAACCACCCAAGCATTTGGTGTCACTTGCAGGCTACAGACTCATCACTGAGCCTAAGGGTTCATCAGTGTTGCTGGGCAAAAGCAGGTCTGGGTTTACTCTCTGCAGACTGCCTGCAGCATTCAGGTCCTGGCCTGGTGAAGGAAAGGAATTTATAGAATCATAGAATTGTTTATGTTGGAAAATACCATTAAAAGGAGCCCAATCATCAACATAAGTCCACCATGTCCAAAGTGCTGTGCCTACACTTTTTTTTAAACACCTCTAGGGATGGTGACTCCACCACTTCCCTGGGCAAACTGTTCCAATGCTTGACTACTGAAATAGCAGAGCACCAAAAACTCCAGGACGACAGGTGGGCCTGGAGATGTTTTGCTGCTTCATGCTGCACCCTCAGCAAGTTTGCAGATGACACCAAGCTGTGTGGCACAGTCGACTTGCTACAGGGCAGGGATCCATCCAGAGGGACCTGGACAGGCTGGAGAGGTGGGCCCAGGCCAACCTCATGAAATTCAACAAGGCCAAGTGTAAGATCCTGCACCTGAGTAGGCATAATCCCAAACACAAATCCAGGCTGGGTGGAGAATGGCTGCAGAGCAGCCCTGAGGAAAAGGACCTTGGAGTCTGGGTTGATGAAAAGCTCAACATGAGCCTGCAGTGTGCACATGCAGCCCAGACAGCAACCGAGTCCTAGGCTGCATCACGAGCAGTGTGGCCAGCGGGCAAGGGAGGGGATTCTGCCACTTTGCTCTGCTCTTGTCAGACCCCACCTGGAGTACTGTGTGCAGTTCTGGA
>VWZE01015728.1:281469-299767 GCA_013396675.1 Eubucco bourcierii
TCCCTTGTCCACTGTCGCTGTGACTTCATCATAGAAAGCCACTAAATTTGTCAGGCAAGATCTGCCCTTGGTGAAGCCATGCTGGTTCCCACCAATCACCTCTGGTTTGTTTTCCATTTGCCTTAGCAGGACTTTCAGCAGGATCTGCTCCATGATCTTGCCAGGCACAGAGGTGAGGCTGACTGGTCTGTAGTTTCCAGGGTCATTCTTTTTACCCTTCTTGAAGATGGGTGTTATGTTTGCCCTTCTCCAGTCAGCAGGAACTTCACCAGTCTGCCATGACTTTTCAAATATGATGCACAGTGGTTTGGCAACTTCATCTGCCAGTTCCCTCAGGACCCGTGGGTGGATCTCATCAGGCCCCATGGACTTGTGCACATTCAGGTTTCTGAATTTACTCAAAAAAAAACAAGTGAATTATGGAAATGTGCAAGTTGTGGAGAGCTTTCCAGATGAGATAGTGCCTGATGTTCATAGAACATTATCAGGAAACTGGATTCAGTATAGTGGGATGTCACTACTCAGAGGCACAGTTGCTGTTGGGTATGCAGCCCAGGAACAATGCTGGGGTCATGGTTCTCTCCTTCAGTCAGTATTTGACTTTGTATTAAATTATATTGTAAAGGTGCAGTGTTGTGTGCCCCTTAAAAGGAACTTCCCAATTGGATTTTCATTCTACAGCACTTCTTTTAAAAATCTTTCACATGGTACTATACAAAGTTATATTTAATTTCATGTGTGTCTTTGAATTTGCTTTGGTTTGTTCACAGCTTAATCATACAATGCAGCTTGTTTCATGAGTCATTTTTAATTAGAGAAGACAGAGTTAATGAATGGTTATTGGTAAGCCTCCTGCATTATGAAGCAGTTGCACCGTGTGGTGTCATAGCACTGCTAATTGTGTAATAAGTCATGAACATGGATCTTGGAATGAATCATGTGATAGGGAGCTGTTGTGTAAGGATTACTTGCTGTTCCATTAATGAACATTACTTGCTGTTCCATTAATGAGGTGGCAAACTTCAGTCTTTTTTGACTCCCCTTCAGATGTGATTTGAGTCTTTTGATTCTTTGAATTTACCTGGAAGGATTTTGTTCATTTCAGTGCCGTTGTCAAAGTCCATGACTGTTCTTAAAGTAGTTAACATCTCACATTGTTGTGAAGGTTTGGGAGTTCCCCGCCCCCCCACACTTTGTAAAATGACCCAGACTAGAACCCAACCGGCTGGAAGTTAAAAGGTGAAGCTCTATTTACAGCTCAGCACAATGTACAAGCAGAGATATACACTATAGACAGAATATTTACAGAAATATACAAGTAAAAGGTAATACAGCAACACAACTCCCCTCCCAGAAATCAGAGACCCCAGGAGGGGCTCCCAACCACCCTTCCACCTTCTCCCCACCCCTGTACGTTACCCCAAGGTTTGCCTTACGTGCAAGGTAAATTAGGAGGATCGGCCAGGGGGGTTAGAAGAAAAGTGGTTAGTGAGGATTAATTGGCAGAGGAACCGGAGCCCAGAAGCTGCTAGACCCCGCAGCTGCTGTTCCAGCGAGCGACAGAGAGACTGACTTACCTATATGTTTTGGTTAGTGCTCCCAAACAATTTCTTAGCAAGCGTATGAGTGAAGTAGACATCACCATGTTTTCCTTTCACAGCCTATAGTGTAATTTTCTCTATTAAAATATTCTAATTAGCCTCAAACCAGCACAATTGTGTTACATGAGGGTACACTAGAGGTTTTTGACTGTATCTCTGGATAGCATAATGAAAATGATGAAGTGGCTTTACATGTATTGCTTCAAAACAAATTGTGAATGTGAGTTTAGAAAGTTGAGTTATTCGGTGAGGGTCCAGCTATCCTTTGATCTCACAGAGTCACAGAATAAACCAGGTAGGAAAAGACCTTTGACATAATTAAGTCCAACCTAACACCTTCTAATTGACTAAACCATGGCACTAAGTGCCTTATCCAGTCTCCTTTTAAATGCCTCCATCTCCTCATTCTGTACTGAATTGCAATGACAGCCTTTCAGTCTGTGCTTATATTTTAATGTAAAGGGGCTAAGTGGTTAGACTCAATGATCTTAAAGGTCTTTTCTAACCAGGATGATCCTATGGTTATGAAAACCTATCAGGTAGTAAAACTAAACTTTCTTGATAGAGTAGAAATCTGCAGGGAGGTAAAGTTATGCAGTTGGTGCATTTTGCTTTGGCAAGTTAGTGGTTTTGCTCACCATTATTTCTGAGATTCATTTTCCAAGACAGTCACTAGAAATACTCGTTTATTGCCTTATAAGTTGGAGGACCTGACTGGAGAATCACATATCAGGTCCCAAAAAATGCAGTTTCTCATTAAAATCCTGTTGTTCCTCAGAATGGTTGTTTCCTGGGCAGAATGATGGGGTTATAGCAAAGTGTAATCTGCTTTGAGGCCCTTTCCTCTTCATTTACTGAATGGTGACTGAGTCACTGTCTTTTGCATAGTGTGAATTATTTGGGATCCTGTTAAGCCTAACCCAGTCATAGCTCTCTGTTTTGTGTTGTGTACTGCATCTGCACAGTTCAAGTGAATGCATTGCTTTGTGTTAATCTCTTCAGAGTGTTTGAAGGCTAAGCTTTTTGCTTCTGTTTTATGTCCCATTTTCTCTGCATGAAAACCAGAATTCAATTAGTGTTCATGAAAACCACTTTTACACTTCTTTTGTCAGTTAAATAAACCCTAAAGTATGCTAAGTAAGAAAAAAATGCTTTTATATTTAATAAAGAAAATACTGATTTGATTATTTTAGATACTGTCACTGATTCTTGTGCACCTGAACTATTTACACCTGATAGCTATTCTACTTGGCTTTTAATTAATGCAGTAATGGAGGGAAACAAGCTTTTTCTGACCTCTTTTACCTTTTCCACCTGTTTTTTGCATTTGCATAAACTAATTATTTAACTGGGGCCATATGCTCTCTTCACCTGAAGAAGATGCAGCTGATGTTGGGGTATGGCTTTGCACTGCAGTGAGTTCTTCCCTTTGTTTATCCAGTTCTCTGGGTGTTTTTCAATATTTATTTTAATGAGCTGTTTAGAATTTCCTGCAGCTCTCTTCTTTGCAATGTAATGAAATGGAAAATCCAAATTGATTTAATTTTGATGTGATTAATTATTAGCTCTGCAGGCACACACTGCTTAGATTTGCTCTCCAAAGAGAAGACTGACTAGGGTGGCAGAAATGCATGTCACTGGCCAGTGCTCAGTGTGGTTAAAGAGTCACAGTGACCACATGAAGGTTCAATAGCTGTTATGTTTGATAGTGGAGAGACAGAGAAAATATGTTTTATTGCTTAGAGAAAGCTTTGGTGTGACTCTGGGATTCATTTGGATTAGAAGCTCTCTCAATGTTGATACTTTAATCCACAGATATGTATTCATTAGACTTAATGCTGGCCCTCTTAGTTTTGCATTATTACACCTCTCAGCTATGCTTGAAGTCTGTAATTCCTCTGCCTGCAGAACTGGAGTCCGTGTACCTTGGCAAATTTGGGACCAACATATTATCTTTCAAAACACCAGCTTGCATAATCCCAGACATACTATCAAGAGCAGTTTTCAGCACGTCAGATTAATATAGCAATGCAAAGGACAGAGATATAAAATAAACTGTTGAATTTCAGAAGGAAAATATTACTTTAGAGTGGTTTTGTAGCAGCAGAAAGAGCTAAACAAGTAACCAGTGAAGAGCCAGCTAAAATCTTGGTTTGGGTTCTGAATGGTTAGAAGTGATTTGGGCAGGAGCTTGCTGAGAGTATGAAAGTTATACTTAACTATGCATGCTTTCTAGAATTGAGGAGAGAAGCAGAAGATGTAGTTGGGGGATATGTTACAGAACTTGCAGTGCAGGGAAGAAAGAAATTGTGTCTTGTGATGAATTGCTGTGGCTAAAGTGTAGGTTACTCTGTATATTTTTCGTTTCCTTGATTTTATGAAGGTAGAGCTGTCTGACCAAATGTGTCTAACATCAGCGTAACACAGTCAGAGTAAGAAAAGATGAAGTTGATGACAAGCAAGCACACCCATGGTTAAAGATTGTATTTGTCTCAAGTGCATGATGAGCTTCTTCCTGCATTTGTTTCTGAGCACCAATTGTTCCATGTTCCTCTTAAAAGACTTCCAGAGTGAGAGCAGAAACCTAACTCAAAGCTTAAATATGGCCAAGTGTTGCAATGCTCCTACTTTGTGAACTACAGTACTGATGAGGATAAACTGAGTTTAGTATGTGTTGATAAAGCAAATCACAAGCACAATTTCTCTACTACAAAAAAGAGGAAATGGATTGAAATTGTCAGTGTAGATTTAGACTGGCGATTAGGAAAAATTTGTTTGCTGAAAGAGTGGTCAGTCATTGGAAGGGGTTGCCATGGGATGTGGTGGGGTCACTGTCCCTGGAGGTGTTTAAGGAAAGTGTGGACATGGTGCTTTGGGACATGGTTTAATAGCCATGGTGGTCTTAGGTTGATAGTTGGGCTCTGACCTTAGATCTTTTCTGATCAAAACATTTCTATGATTTAGATCTTTTCTGATCAAAACATTTCTATGATTCTGTAAGTTGAGAAATCTCCAAAGATAGTTTAGGCTTTGATGCCCCTGGGTTGTGTGTTCCTCTGCTTTTATTTGTGTATGAGTCTGAATGCAATAAAAATGCATTCTTAGATTCTACTTAGATGTTCATCTCACAAGAGAAGCTAGTTGTTCTGATCGTGACTTCTTCACCTTGCCCTATTTTGTGTCCAAAACTTTGAACCCATTTAATGACCTCCAGCAGAGTTTGCCCTTTGAAAAAGAGGTGTGAGTAGATATGCTTCTCTCCCTGGAAATGTATATACACATAGTTTAAGGACCTTCATCAGTGTGCTACTTCAGTTGTTAGCTTTAGGCCAAAGCATAAAGGCTTAGACTGTTATCTGAGTTACTGGATCATATGGAGTTGGTACTAAGAGAGCTTGAAGACCAAAACTGAAAATGTTTTTAGCTTTGTAAGGTATTTTCTAATTATTATCTCCCACCTCTTCAAAAGTGGCAAAAGGTAGCCACTTTTTTATTCTACTGTATGGTAATGTGACATTCTCAAGGCAAAGAAACAGGTGAAGTGGTCATGAGTGATATGGAGAAGGCTGAGGTTCTCAATACCATGACTTCTTCACCTCGGTCTTCACTGCAAAGACCTCCAGCCACACTCCTGGAGTCATGGAAGACAATAACAGGGACTGGATGGAAGAATTGCCCATCATAGGTGAAGATCAGGTTTGTGACCACCTGAAGAACCTGAAAGTGTTCAAGTCCATGGGACCCGATGGGATACACCCATGGGTGCTGAGGGAACTGGTGGATGAGGTTGCTAAACCAGTTTTTATTATATTCCAAAAGTCATGGCAGTCTGGTGACATCCCCACTGACTGGAAAAGGGGAAACAGAACCCCCATTTTCAAAAAGGGTAAGAAGGAAGAACCAGGTAGCTATAGGCCAGTCAGTCTCACCTCTGTGCCTGGTAAGGTTGTGAAGCAGATCCTCCTGGAGGCACTACTGAGACAGAAGGATAGTGTGGAGGTGATTTGGTATAGTTGTCATGGCTTCTCCAGGGGCAAATCCTACCTGACAAACCTGGTGACCTTCTATGAACAGGTCACAACACTAGTCGATGAGGGGTGAGCAACTGATAGCATTTACCTGGACCTGAGCAAAGCCTTCAGCACTTTCCCACACCACATCCTGGTCTCCAGACTGCTGAAATGTGAGTTTGATGGGTGGATCACTGGATGGATAAAGAATTGGCTTGATGGCCACATCCAAAGAGTGGCTGTCAATGGCTTGGTGTCCCAGTGGAGGCCAGTGACAAATGGAGTCCCTCAGGGATCAGTCCTGGGACCAGTCTTGTTTAACATCTTTGTTGGTGACATGGTATTGAGTGCACTCTCAGCAAGTTTGCCAACAACACCAAGCTGTGTGGTGTGGCAGACACCCTGGAGGGTAGGGGTCCATCCAGAGGGACCTGGACAGGCTGGGGAGGTGGGCACAAGCCAGACTCATGAAGTTCAACAAGACCAAGTGCAAGGTCCTGCATCTGGGTGGAGGCAATCCCAACCACAAATGTAGGCTGGGCAATGACTGGCTTGAGAGCAGTCCTGAGGAGAGGGCCTTGGGGGTGCTGGTGGGCAAGAAGCTCAACATGAACCAGCGGTGTGCACTTGCAGCCCAGAAAGCCAACCAGAGCCTGGGCTGCATCAAGAGAAGTGTGGCCAGCAGACTGGTCCTCCTCTTCTACTCTGCACTGGTGAGACCCTGCCTGGAGTACTGCATCTAGTTCTATTACTATTACAAGAGGGATATGGATGTGCTGGAAGATGTCCAGAGAAGGGCCATGAGGATAATCAGAGGGCTGGAGCTACTCTTCTATGAGGAGTATTGTGGCTTTTCAGTATCTTAAGGGGACCTACAAGAAAGCTGGGGAGGGACTCTCTAGGATGTCAGGTAGTGATAGGTCTAGGGGGAATGGAACAAAGCTTGAAATGGGTGGATTCAGACTGGATTTTAGGAAGAAGTTCTTCACCTTGAGACCTTGGAACGGGTTGCCCAAGGAGGTGGCGGAAGCCCCATCTCTGGAGGTGTTTAAGGCCAGGCTGGATGAGGCTCTAAACAACCTGATCTAGTGTGAGGTGTCCTTGCCCATGGCAGGGTGGTTGGAACTAGATGATCCTCGTGGTCCCTTCCAGCTGACTGATTTTATGTTTCTATGATTCTAAATCTTATGGTGCAGGGAGAATTAGAGAAGAGCTGGTCAGCGCGACAAGGTACATCTCGCCTCCATAGTCCCTACCTTTTACCTGATCCAAGTGAAGGTCTGCTTAACAGATGGGTTGTGGCTGGCAGTGGTTTGGTAATACTTGTGGCTATGGTCAGGTTCCTGGGCAGGCTGAAGAACTGTAGGCTACTTCATTCATTTGTCCATGGCTGCTCAGCACAGTGAGTCTGCCAGACACGAGAGGACACTTGTTCAGTTGTGAGGAAGAAATCTAGAATCTGATCCTTGTTGCTCTACAGGTGAAATGATCATTGTATGTCCACATTTTTAAGGTATAGAACTTTGAGAGAGGAAAGTGGGTAGGACACACAGGTGTGCTTGTGCTGAAGGGGCTGCTGGTCCCTAGTTTTGATGGGACCTGACTAGTGCTAGGGAGTACTCTGCTTGTTAGATGTAACAAGAATGTGTGTGCTTCGAGCATCAGTACCAACAAAAAATGGTGACTTAGACATTTGTAATTATGTTAAAATGCCCTTAAAGGTCATAAAAGTCTCAGCAGTTGTACTTTGTGGCTGTTGCTATTGCTGTTTGTAGATCTGGAAAGATGTGATTGAAGTAGCAGTGTTTGCTAGGAAAGATAGATGCTATGTGTTGTCAGGCTTCTCTAAATGGTATCTATGTGGATCATATATTTGAGAAAGGGATGTAGTGAGCTGTGTTATAAGGCTGCAAGCAGACCACGTGAAAATTGTGGAAAGGCTGAAGAGCTTGCTGTTGAAGCAAATGAAGTAGAAAAGACAACTTGCTTGCAGCAGAGCATTGACTTTAACTTGTATGGACTATAAAAGAAAAAAAATGTAGAGAACATTTAGGAAGAAGCTCTTTCCAGTGAGGGTGGTGAGGCACTGGAACAGGTTGCCCAGGGAGGTTGTGGCTGCTCCCTCCCTGGAGGTGTTCAAGGCCAGGTTGGATGAGGCCTTGAGAGAGCTGTACTAGTGGGAGGTGTCCCTGCCTATGGCAGGAGGTTGGAACTAGATCCTTGAGGTCCCTTCCAACCTTGCTATTCTATGACTTAAAATATAAAACAGTCTACTAGGCTTCTAGAAAAGTCTTGTCTGTCAGTGGCAAGCATAAGGAGGTGACAGAAGTCTTACAATCAATATAGTAGCACAGGAGCTGGATTTTTTTTTTTTTTTGTGGGTTGTTTGGGTTTTTTTTTAAGTTTCTCTGGCATAGTGGTAATAAGTCATAAATAAATAGTTCAAACCTGGTTATATAAGAATAGAAGAAGCAGCAGCTGTGAGATGGAGTGGAACATGTCCAAGTTATTTGACTTGGTAGTTTATGGGTAGCACTGGAAATGTAAAGCAGAACAGTTGCTTTCCTGAAGCAACATCCCCTGAGGCGTGATGAAATGGACAGTTGTGTTAAGGAGCAGGGCCTTTTCTGCAATGAGAAGTTGAAGCCAGCACCAGGGTGATGGTTGGCTGGGAGTTTGGATGCCACACATCAGGATATTCTAGAAAAACTTGTTGTACTTTCCCTAGGCTTTTCCACAATAGCAAATGTCAGCAGTACTGGGAGCAAGCTGAAAGTCAGAGATACAAGCTGTGGAGAATACCAGTGTTCTGGTGGTTTGTTTCTCTAGAGTTTCTAACCTGTGCTCAGGCATGTGGTCTTTGAACATCAGTGGGTTGTTTTCCTCTTCTTCATATGAGGTTTTGCTTTGTGTTTCATCTTTGAAACTTTTCTACTTGGAAGGAATGAATTTGAATTTAGGAGTGTGCTATGATCACAGTGCAGCTCTTCTTTGCAAATACATTGCAGAGCCAAATGCCGAAGCTGTGGTTGGTGCTTCCCCTAACAAGCCCCTGGGTCAGTATCTCATAAAACCCTGTTTCTTGAACCTCATTATCTGAATTCTGTTTGGTAAAATCAACAAAAATTATGGGAATCATTTGATTAAAAAAAATACTGAGCTCTACATGTTCTGACTACCAGAACAGATGCAAATATAGAAATATTTGCAGAGCTTAAATGTTGAAAAGAGGAATTAAATATTTAGTTATGACTCCTTCATAGTATCTTGGGAGTAATAAAATGAAGCTAATAATGGATCAGCTTAGACTTTATTTAAGGAGTTGCTGCTAATGAGATAGTGTGGGTTGTGGAAGAGTCTCCCTAGAGGAATGAAAGCCCAGGCAGCTGGGAAAAGCTGATTCCTTTGAAGAAATACAGGAAGCAATCTTGCTTGAGTGGGAAATTGAGACTAGACCTGGATGACTTTGAAGTGGCTCCTGCACTTGCTGTTCTACCTCTGACCTCCTCTGCAGTGGTTTTTGCTCAGCTTTAATTACAGGAGGGAGCATAAACAGGATATGTGGCCCTTAAATTGGATCTTCCTGGTTTTGTGTATCAAGCAAGATGTACCAGGGAGGGAGGATCCCAGGTGCAGAGTTTTATCCTTGTGTCCATCAGCAGCAAAACTAGAGCAGACTTGACTACTGCAGTAGCAGCTTCAGCAAAATACTGGATTTCCATTAACCAAAGAGTTAATGGCTGGGACTGACAGTTATTCTTGCATAAACCATCAGAGATTGGGAAGACCACATTGTGCTGGTTTGAGGCTAATTGGAATATTTTAATAGAGAAAATTACACAATAGGCTGTAAAAGGAAAACATGGTGATGTCTACTTTATACGCTTGCTGAGATTGTTTTGGGAAAAGAACATAAACATAGCTAAGGCATTCTCTGTCTCTGGGGGAACAGCGTCTCGAGTGGTCTAGCTTCTGGCTCCACTTTTGCTGATTAATCTTCACTAACCACTTCTAACCCCCTGACCAATCCTCCTAATTCACCTTGTGTGTAAGGTATACCTTGGGGTAAGGTACAGGGGTAGGGAGAAGGTGGAAGGGTGGTTGGGAGCCCCTCCTGGGGTCTCTGATTTCTGGGAGGGGAGTTGTGCTTCTGTATTCCCTTTAACTTGTCTATGTCTGTAACTATTCCTGTCTATAGTGTATATCTCTGTTTGTACATTGTGCTGAGCTGTAAATAGAGCTTCACCTTTTAACTTCCAGCCAGCTGAGTTCTAGTCTGGGTCATTGTACAAAGTGTGTGGGGCAGGGAACTCCCAAACCATCACACCACATGTAGCATCTGTTTATATGTGCTTATTTTTCTACGCTTTATTCCAAATGCCTTAAAAATTTTTCAAGGCTGTGGGATTCGCCACAATCACAACCTTGGTTCACTTATCCCCTTCCCTAGTACTGAAGAATAAAGACCTTAACATGCCAATGGGGCCAAAGCACAGTGGCAGTGTGAGCACGTGTGGGACGATGTGATTAAACAATTTCCAATCCCCCAAAGGTTATGATCTTAAGCATTTCAAACTTAGGACATACTGTTCTAAGATTAGAGGTTTAATTGGTGTATTTCAGTATTATAGAACATGTTGCTGGGTTATGTATATGTGTTGCATGACTAAAATGATGACCAGTAAAATACTTTCAACTTCTGCTTTTCTGTTAAGAGCTCCCCGAGACTAATAGAGGAAAAGCTAATGAGTCTCTTTGTTTTGTAGCTTTGCTGATGAAAGAAAGGTGAGCCTCATGATTTCCCAGGCTTTGTTTATTTGAAATGAAGACAGTTTTTGAAATAAATTGGATTAGTACTCAGCTGTTTTAACCTAACTGAGCTCTTGGATTTGAAGACGCTTAGAAGTCTGAGAATCTGAAAGGCAGGTATTGTTGGTAAGAACAGCTGACTAACTGAAGAGCAAAGTCCTTTCTTTTGTGGTAGCTATGAATACAAAGCCAGGGTTATTTATTGAGAGAGGTTTGTTCCAAGTTATCTAACACAAAGAGGGCGTACGTGGCACTCGACATCTTAATTGCTGATGGGCTGAAGCTCTTATTGTTGAGGACTCAGACACTTCAAATATTTGCTTTATTAAGACTCTTCTCCAAAGAGTTTATGTTGTAAGCGTGAAAGTGGTGTGAGATACAGAAACCTGGAGTTTGGTGTGTTTAAAAAGATATTTGCACTTGGTTAACTGAAGTAATTTGTGATTTAGTCTAGATTGCTTGTTGTAGCAGCTAAAGAAATTACCCCCCAAATAAAATTCAAGTCACCAGGCTAACTCAGAAAGTTTGGAGGTAAGATAAAGCTATATTTTACAGAAAGCTGAATTTACAAGCATCTATACAAAATACATTTACATGTATTTACAATTATATAGACTTACTTACAGTGTCGAAATAATACAGAAATCCATTCCTCCCTACATGACAAAGAAAGCCCAGAAGGGGCCAATACCACCACCTTTTCTCCCCCAGAAAGAAAACCAGCAAGGCCTCATGTGTTACCAGTTCATCTGAGGTTAGTATTCAGCTGTGCACAGAGGAGCTGTGGAGGAGGTGGAAGGCAGAAGGCGAAGGGAACAGAGAGTGAGAAATTGTTTATACATTGCCATTTTATCCCTCTTAGCAAACCAATGAGTGATACAGACTTTACCATTATTATTATTTTACATTCAATGCTCTACTTTATTTACATTCTACACGGAACTTTTGGGTAAGTCCTGAGTTCTCTTACTGGAATTTTCCAGTAAACCTCATGGGTGGAAGCTGAAGCATAGGAAGTTTCATTTAAACATGAGGAGGAATTTTTTCACTATGAGGGTGACAGAACACTGGAACAGGCTGCCTAGGGGAGTTGTGAGTATCTCCCTCTCTGGAGGTATTCAAAACCTGCCTGGAGGTGTTCCTGCGTGATCTGTTCTAGGTGATCCTGCTCTGGCAGGGGGGCTGGACTGGATGAGCTGTTGAGGTCCCTTCCAGCCCCTGACATTCTGTGATTTTGCTTCTCTCAAGAGAAAAGAATGGCAGAACAATAACCTTATGGATTACTTGAGTTGCTAATAGATCCATGAGTTCAGGCAGAATGTTGTGGGTTTTTTTTTTTTGTTGATTTTTTTTGGGGTTTTTTTGTTTGTGTTTTGGTGGTTTTGTTGTTGTTTTTGTTTTGTTTTTTGGTTGTGTGGTTTTGTGGTGGTGTTTTTGTTGTTTTTTTCCCCTGAATTTCTGATTGGAGGACCTCCTGCCCCAAGAGGACATGGGTACCATAGGGAAACAATGTGATTTCTTTGAATTGCCCTTTGTTGTACCTAAGAGGTTAAGTGTATACTGCTTGTATAACTTGGGACAGCAGGAGTAAAAGAATGAATCATAAGAAACAAGATACTGAAAGCAAAATATCACATGGACTAAAATCTAGGAATCCCAGAGAAACTTGGTAATAGTTAAAACTGAATTCTAGGATATCACACAAATCAGCTGGATTGTGCCTGAGGTTATATTTTATGTTACTTCTGCCAAAGATAGGCATTTTCTTAAAAAACTGACATTAGAAATATGTAGGGTGGGGTTCACATGTGAATATCTTAAAATGTAGATATACAGTACTAGTTCTTACCAGTAAAGCTATAACTGAGTCTGATGTGACACACCATCTACACAGGCAAAGTGGATAAGTTACTGCTGACATAATCTAAGTGCAGATTTTTTTTCTGGTGGCTATACAGTTGTTGACCATAGAGTATGTGCATATGCTAAGGTTTTGGGTTTGTTTGTTTGTTTTAAAGTTAGCTGTTGCTGATGCTTTAATAGATTGTGTGGCTACCCAGCAGAACTGATCTGAGTTGTTGAGGGGTGAAGTATGACTATAATATTATTAAAAGTGCAAATGTAAAAATCGGGCCAGATGGGTGATTTAGTGTAATGATCAGTCTGTGTGTGTGGCCACCACTGTGCAGTTTCCCCCCAAAACCTAATCTCATTTGACAGAAGACAGCACAAGGACACCTGTCATTCATTTCCCAGGAGAGCCTTGCTGCTGTAGATTAAACTCCTGCCTTTCAATATTGTTGGTAGAATTTATTCTTCTGGCTAGAGGCATTTAATCTAGGTTGTCCTTCATACAAAACCTGCTATGTGTGTACTGGTATACAAACTCAGGGAATATTTCTGTTTCATGAGATATTCAAGATTTCCCCTGTTACTACATTCTCTGTCACAGGATTTGTTATTCTGCCTTTAGCTGCACTGTGAGGAAAGTTCTGGAGATGTCAGAACCCTCTTATTCAACTATGTGCAGAATTTGCCAATGCATTTTGCAAACCCAGCATCACAAATGGGAGCATGGGTATCATAAATCTGCAAACCAGCAACTTGCTAAGATTAGATTGATGACAGAAAATCTTGTGCCCACACAATGGACTCTGTTCGAAAGTACCAACTGTATATGCAGTTTCTTTTTCTTACCAAGACACAGTTGCCAATTGTCTCCATAGAATTAAGTTTCTTTTAAGTTCAACCCTGAGGGCTTTTTTTTCTGTTGTTTTTTTCTCTGACTTCTTGAGGTGAAATTTGAGCCTGGCTGTCAGCCATCTAGTGGCTTTTGAGGTTTTTGGCCGATGACTACTGCAGTTGACTTCAATTGAAAAGCTTGGTAGAAGTCTTGAAGATAATGAAGATGTGTCGTTGAGAGAAAATGGACAGCAGTAGAAAAGTCTGTAGAGCTCTCCAACATGAGAAGGCTGCAAAACCTTCCCTCAAACAGAGTCTGAAGGACGTCTAAGTGCAGTTGTGCCATTTGACGTACATGCTATAGCTGTTAACTTTGAGACTGTATCACTGTAAACCCATTGGCTTCAGCCCTTGAATTATGGACTTGTAGCCATATCAGTCAGCAGCCTGGGGTTGCTTTCAGCTCAGGGTGTGTTTGGCTATTGGCTTGTTATGGAGACAACTGATTTTTATACAGTGTAATAATGTAGTACTGGTGAGGCAAGCCACAATGGATTCCCAGAGCCTTGTGATTAAATCCAATTGCTTCACCTGTTCCGATTTTAGCTCTGAACCAACACTGTATTGATGTTTATGGAAAAAAAGTGCTTTAGCCCAAATGCTAATAAGATGTTTTGTATACAGGTTTGTTTTAAACTGCACCTAGATATGGAAACACTTTTTTTTTCTTTAATGGACTTTTAACAAAATGATTCACTAAACATTGAAGAAGTTAAAACACCAAACCCAAGCAAAAACCTCTTGGTAGGAAAAGAAAAAAAAAGAAGTACTATTTCAGATTGAACCAACTTTACTTGTCCTGCAGTTACAGAAAATAGCAAAGAATGTCTTGTGTATAAGGATTTTTGTTGAACTTTTAAAAGCATATGGTTGAATTGAGCATTTGCTTTTTAAGAGTTAGTCAAAGGAAAGTGTTTTTCGTCTATGTAACCCAGTGGGACGTCAGGACAAAGGTGCAGTTACTATCTTAGCAAGCTGCAAGAAAAAGACAGGTTGTTCCTGTGACACACTTTGTGCTTACTTTTCAGTTAAATCTGCCTCAAGCTTTCCCAGTCGTTAAGCAACCCTCATGCTTTTATTTTGTGACTCCAGAAATCCACCTGGGTAGTGAGCAAGCAGAGTGATAAAACAGGAAATCCATACCATTGTGCCTCAAATGCGAACAGAAAAAGTAGCAGGCACTTTGCTGAAAAGAGAAGCCATTGAGCGTGGTTGAGTTGCTTTTACAAGTGCTCAGACAGTGGGTTTGAGTAGTTGAAATAGAAAATTGCACATTTGCTATTCAGTATAATCCTTTTCCAATAGCTGTTCCATTAGATGTCTACAGTTAAGTGAATTTCCAAGAGTGTATTTTACAGTTCTTCATCTGTGTTTTGACACAGGGGTGTTCTGCAGGCAGCTCAGGTAATGCCTGTGGCCTTGAAGGTTTGCTGAAGTGGTTTGATGAAACTGTCTCTGGAAAAACTGATTGCACATTCTGTTCTGCCCTTTTTGGCTTTTCCATTCCACCTCCCTCCCCACCATCTCCTCTTGGAGTAGTGTCTGACAGGTATTATGATAATCACAACCGATTCTCATAGCATCAATTAAATAGAAAACAATAATATCATTTTCAGGTGGGCTCTAGAGTCTGAGGAGTACAGGATGGATTAAAAAAGAAGCTACTGTTGATATAACTGAACCATATATTGAAGTACCTTACAAGAAGGAACTTGAAGTTGTAAACAGACCAAGCACATTTGACAAGCCTATAACAGCATTATTTTAAAGCTTCCCTGATTTATATTAGAGGTAACAGTGTTTATCTGTGTCCTTATATAATTGTTACGGTTGGAAAAGACCTCTGAGATCAGCTAGGTCAACCACTGAACTAACACCACCATGCCCACTAAACCATGTCCAAAAGTGGCATGTCTACATGTTTTTAACACTTCCATGGACGGGGACTCCACCACCTCCCTGGGCAGCCTGTTCCAATGCCTGACCACTCTTCCTGTAAAGAAATTTCTCCTAATATCCAAACTAAACCTCCTATGAGGCAACTTGAGACCATTTCCTCTCATTCTGTCCTTGATAGAATATTTCTCACTTCTATGTAGGAGGATCTTCAGAAAGTCTGTTAGGACCTAGTGAGTGACTTAATGAGCAAGAACAATTGAAAGATGCCTTGAAGTCTGGAAATGCTGCCGAAGTTTGACTATCCATAGTTACAGTTTTTGCTAGATGCCCATGGAGGTGCAGAAAACTGCTCTGGTCTTTGTCCCAAAAGTAATGGAAAGCAGAATAATAATAAATAAGTATAACAGAAGGAGAGAATGAAACTTGACACACCTTGCTGCTACTTCTGTCTATGTTTTCCTATAGCTACTGAATGATCTTCAGTTTGGGCAGTTCTTCATAACCAACACGGCCCTTATGATGAAGAGAAATTATTAACACTTTGCCCAAGTAAGCCATGTATCAACTTATCCCTTTACAAGAGCAGTATGCTAATTCTTTTAAGCATATTTTTGTGCAAATACTGATATTATTCATATTAAAATAAAATAACAGTATTATTTTCGGTAGTTTTTCTAATTTTTCAATTTTTTTCCCCCCCACTACTTTTTGCAATTACCAAATTTAGCAGTAGGAGAGGGTTAATAACCATACTGGGCTGATGCATTTCCTGGTGTCTGTGCCAAGGAATTTCTCTGTTAGATCATTTTGTAGTTTGATTAGGGGCCACAGGATCACAAGTTATGAGTTTCCTTCCCTTGTGATCCTGAAGCTTCATGTGATGTATGAAATCGCAGCGCTAACAGCCTGGAGGCTGGCCCTGAACCCTGCTGTGGGAACATATTAGGCCTGGGGGGAAGCAGGCTTTCTTAAATCATCCAAGTGTTAATTGTGAACTAGTTTTGGCAGCCAGCCTGTTTACATTGCCTGTAATGAGGAGGGTGGAATTTGCAGGGGGTAGAGTCCTTGGTTAAGTGGTCGGGGCTAGTGACTGGGCTGAGGTAAGGCTTAGTAGTTCCTATGGATGCTGGAAGAGCAACTGGTTGCAGTAGGGTTCTCCTGGCCCTGTATGTTCTCAGAAGGATAACCAGCACTGCAATGCAGCTGTTTACAGCCTGAACTTTTAATTAATGTGGAATTTGGAATCAAAATACGTTGAAGGAGACTTAGACCCTGTTGAACTGCATTAAGTGAGTGCCTGGAAATAAGTGGCTTCATGGAAGCAATTGTTTTTTTATGAGATCCTCTCATATTCCTTATGAGTACCAAAAAATTATACTCAGTTGTCTCATACTAAAATGAAGCTTTAGCATTTGATTCCTGTTAATTCTTTTTGCTTCTCTCAGGTTGGCTAATTGAGATTTCCAGTCTCAGACTGTCTTTTCCCTATCCTTTCACCTTAAAATGCGAAATTCTATGCATGAATTTTTATTTGCTAATGCTTTACAAGGTTTTGGGGTTTTTTTTGTTGGGTTGTTTTTTTTAACTTTGAAATACCCAATGTTTATTAACATCTGTGTTATCACACTAACTAATGACTGTAGGCTTCTCACAATTTTGTGTTATTCATATATAGGTGTTAAATTTTAAATGTTTCCTATCAGTTTTCTTTTATGAGGTAGCTTTATGTTTTGTAGATGGAGAGCTAGCTAAGGCTGGGAAAGAAGGCACCACTGAGTCACAGAATCACAGAATGATAGGGGTTGGAATGGTCCTCTGGAAATTGTCTAGTCCCAACTCTGTGGTCAGAGTAGGTTCACCTAGAGCAGGTTGCACAGGATGGTGTTCAGGTGCACTTGGAATGATTCCAGAGGCAGAGACTCCCATCTCTCTGGTCAGCCTGTTGCAGTGCTCTACCACTCTTGATGTGAAGAAGTTCTTCATGTTTAGAAGGAACTTCCTATGTTCAAATTTATGGCCACTACTTCTTTTCCTGTTGCTGAACACTGCTGAAAAAAGACTGGCACCATCCTCATTACACCCTCTCTCTAAGTGGTGGTAAACAGTGGTAAGATTCCACTTCAGTCTTCCCCTCTGCAGGCTAAAAACCTCTACATTTTATTGCTTACCCTTGTAGATCTCAGTTGTGAATAAATCCATACATAAAAGCAAGAATTCTGTCCCAGGCTTTATCCTACCTGAAGACCCTCAAAACTTTCTAGAGGAAGGAGGTTACAAATCATGTTTGAAACAGGTTTTCACAGTGAGATAGTTTTAACTGGATCACACTACACCATTGCTGAGTAAGTAGTCCCAGGCAATAGGCTTGTTGAGGAAGCAGGATCAATGGTAGCCTTCCACAGGCTGTGTTACTCCAGTGCTGAAATATATTTCCTACTGGAAAAGATTATCACAGAATCATTGAGGCTGGAAAAATACTTCTGAGATCATCCAGTCTAGCCTATAACCTAACACCACCACATCAACTAAACCATACCAGCAAGTGCCACATCCAGTCTTCTTAAAGACCTCCAGGGATGGTGACTTCACCACCTCCCTAGGCAGTCCATTCCAGTACCTAATCACCCTTTCCATGAGGAGCAGCTTCCTAATACCCAACCTAAACCTCCCCTGGTGCAACTTCAGACCATGCCCTCTTGTCCTGTCAGTAGCTGCCTGGGAGAAGAGCCTGACCCCCACCCCATTATTGAATACTACTTCTCTATTTCCCTGTTTGTTTCCCATAGCTGTACTTCAGTATTTCAATCTCTTTAAGTGCAGACCTTGTAAAAATTGCTAAGGATGTCTTGGGAATGACTAAGGCATCTCTTAGGGCATGCTTGTAATGTTTTGCTATGGTAGATCTAAATTCAGTTGTAGAATTGATGCTGTAATTATTACAGTTTTGTCTTTTATTAACTTAGCTAATAATGTGTTACTATTTCAAGAAACATTTGTCTGAGTTTTGTTAATTCATGCAGATGTGGTTTGGTTTTTTTGGTGGACATGTTTGCTTTTCTTAAGAATTTTTACAGAAGAACTGAGTATGATTAGAGGGTAGCTGCACAGTCATCTGAGGAATGTAGTGCTGGGTCAGCCAATGCACCATGAGGAAGAAAACATCATACCAAAGTCCTAGATTTGTGTCTTCTGTTACTGGAAGCTGTTACCAAGCTGTGTGGCACAGTCGACTTGCTA
>VWZE01015728.1:299985-314808 GCA_013396675.1 Eubucco bourcierii
CAAAGATGATCAGAGGGCTGGCTGGAGCAGCTCTGCTGTGAGGACAGACAGAGAGTTGGGGCTCTGCAGCCTGGAGAAGAGAAGGCTTTGAGGGGACCTGATAGTAGCCTTCCAGTATCTGAAGGGGGCCTACAGGAAGGCTGGGGAGGGACTATTGACAAGGTCCTGCAATGCCAGGACAAGAGGCAATGGGTTTAAACTGGCAGAGGGGAGATTTAGACTGGATGTTAGGAGGAAGTTCTTTCCAGTGAGGGTGGTGAGGCACTGGAACAGGTTGCCCAGGGAGGTTGTGGCTGCTCCCTCCCTGGAGGTGTTCAAGGCCAAGTTGGAAGAGGCCTTGAGTGAACTGTACTGGTGGGAGGTGTCCCTGCCTATGGCAAGGGGTTGGAACTAGATGATCCTTGAGGTCCCTTCCAACCTTACCATTCTATGGAAAGAAGTCTCCCTTGTATGTTTGTAATTGGTGCAAGCACATACCCAGTAATCACTGGGATACTGTGCAGTGTGGTACTTCAAAGCCCTCTGCTTTCCTTTGCACCAGTCAGGTGACTTAGCAGATGGTTTTGGATCAGGCATGTCTGTTGACATTTGGGGAGTGAGGTTGTGTATAGTGTATGTGGCAGTTGTCTTCTGACTCTCCATGTGCATGTTTTTCATAACACAGAAGGTGTTCTCATGGTTGTCATTTCAGAGCAGCCTCTTATGACTAACTGTAGTGATATCTCATCTCTAGCAAGCAGGTTGATACATGCTGGTTTCTAGACAGTAGTCTAATGAGTTTTTGATGGTAGTTTTGTAACCAGTCAGAAATGACTGAAGTCAAGGAGATGTGGGTGCTGCAGAACTGGACTTGTATTTTCTTCTGGAATTGTACTCTGTGAAGCAACAAACCTGTGCAACACTCTCTTGGTAGCAGCACCTGTATTCTGTACTGCCATGATGTATTACAGCTCAAAAAATATGTTGAGTACCTAATTTCTAAGAGAGTTTTAAAATACTGAAATGCTGTTTTTCCATGTGAGGAAGGTCTGAAAGGTCTGGGGTTTTCAGTCTTGCGAAGAGAAGGTTTAGGGGAGAGCTTGTTACCGTGTACTGGTACCTAATGAGTGGCTACCAGGAGGATGGAGACTACCTTTTCAGAAGCAGTCACATGGAAAGCATACATGACAATGGGTACAGCTTACTCTTGGGGAGATTCTGATTGGACTCCAGAAGGAGATTTCTTGCCATGAGAACGGTTAGCCATTGGAATCATCTCCTAAGGGAAGCAGTGGATTCCTTTACACTGGACAGGTTTGAGGCTTAGGGTGCTGGTCCATCTCATTTCAACTGTACTATTACCTAGAATGGTTGGACCAGGCGGTCCTTGTGGTCCCTTCCAACCTGGCATTCTGAGATGGTATGAAATATTCAGTGCTGTTACCTAGACTAATTGGGTAAATGGGAACTGCTGCTACTAGGATGATGGTAAGAGGCTGGGGCATACCTTGTAAAGCTCTGTTTCTCAGTTCCTTAGAGCCACGTAATTGACTTCTCTGGGCTTCGGATCAGGGTACTTCAAAGTAAGAGCAAACCACTTAATTGACTTGCAGAGTCAAACTTCTGAAGCAGGTTTCCCAAGCTGCTGCTTTGTTCCTGGATGAAGAGATTTGGAGGCAAGCCCAAGTACTTCAACTATATCTCATAGCAATAAATAAACATTGGTCACAACAATTAAAAAATGAAATAAAAATGAATTCTCTTGATAACTGTCTGTGGCAAGCAACTTGTTGAGTGGAAATATGGCTGCAAGTGGTTGTGATATGTTTTATTTAACACAAATGTGTTTGTTGTTTGTTTTGTTGTTTTTTTTCAGGGAGAAAGACCTTAATGCAAAGTTTATTATTTCAATGGACAAAAATAAAACGACAATCGTAAACTTAAAGGTAAGCAAAATTTCAGAAATTAAGTCCTAGCTGAACAGCTGCCAGAATATGACTGACAAAACAGTAGTGCTCACTGTATTGTAGAGAACATCCTCCGCTGTTTTTCAAAATGCAGTGTTTCATAGCCCCTGTTCCTCGAAGGTAACATACTCACAGAATGGTCTAGGTTGGAAAGGACCTTGATCCAACATGGCCTTGAGCACCTCTGGGGAGGGGATATCCACTACTACCCTGGGCAACTTGTTCCAATGTCTCCACACTTCCACTTGTAAAAAATTTCTATCTAATATGCAGTCTAAATCTACCCTCTTTAGGCTTCAATCCATCTTACCACAACAAACCCTTGTAAAACGTCCCCTCCTGGCTTTCTTGTAGGCCACTTTGGGTACTGAAAGGCTGCTCTAAAGTCTCCCAGAGCCTTGTCCTCTCCAACCTGAACATCCCCAACTCGTGCAGGCTGTCTCCACAAGTGAGACAACCCAGCCCTCTCATCATCTTCGTGTTGTAACAGTCCTTTGGGGAAATAGGTTAAACTGTTCCCATGCTGTGCTGGCTGTCTCTACAGGCTAGATCTCACAGATTTTTCTAAAGGTTAGCACTGTGGTCATTCCTTAGCTAGAAGAGGAGAGCCAACAGTAGAAGAGTGGTACGTGCCTAGTAGCTATTAGACCTTTCATCTATTGAAGGCTTGTGAAATTCCCGTAAAAATGAACCGAACCCAAAGCACCCACCCGTCACTTGCTGTAATACTTTGGTGGTATACTTCAACATTGCTGTCAGGAAGAGAAACCATGCATGGTAAAGAGCTTTTTGCAAAATAGTTGCCAATAATAGATACATGAAAAGGAACATCAGTGTGCACTTTGTTTAGCCTGATTCCAGCAGTCATGGATAGTGCTGATAGTACTAGCTGTCAGGTCTTGAGCATGATGATAGCCTTAAGCAGCAGTTATCATAAAGTTGTTTTAGTTGGAAAAGTCCAACCATCAACCTAAGAACACCATGACCATTAAACCATGTCCCAGAGTGCCATATCCACATGTTACTTGAACACCTCCAAGGACAGGGACTCCACCGCCTCCCTGGGCAGCCTGTTCCAATGCCTGACTACTCTTTCAATAAAGAAATTTTTCCTACTATCCAATCTAAACCTCCCTGGCACAGTTTCGGACCATTTACTCTTCTATAGTATGTAATGGTGCATTAATTATAACTCCATATTGAAATACTGTTCACAGTGCAATGGTCTCTCTGACTCCTATTATTTAGATGTGTAAAATAATCCCTAATTATAATCTCGATTTCCTAAACAGACCTGATTTAACTGAAGTATTGTAACTGTGGTGTTAGGAGAAGTAAGCTAAAATCATAGAATCATAGAACGGTAAGGTTGGAAGGGACCTCAAGGATCATCTAGTTCCAACCCCCTGCCATAGGCAGGGACACCTTCCACTAGTACAGGTTACTCAAGACCTTGTCCAACCTGGCCTTTTACACCTCCAGGAAGGGAACAGCCACTAGATAATTCCTGCTGTGCTGTCTTGTAATGTGACTGTCCTTGCTGGAGAGTATAGCTCTTGCTTTTTTGGGGAGGGATGGTTAACGAGGGCTTATTGTGATACTATGAGAGGGAATGGATTTAGGGTGGAGAAGGGTAGATGTAAGCTGGATATTATGAAGAAATCTTTTACAGTGAAGGTGGTGAGACGCTGGAACAGGTTGCCTAGGGAGATTGTGGATGTCCTCTCCCTCCAGATGTTCAAGATCAGTTTGGATGAGGCCTTGAGCAACCTGGCCTAGTGGGAGGTGTCCCTGCCTATGGCAGGGGGTTGGAGCCAGATGATCTTTAAGGTCCGTTCTATCTCAAACCATTCTGTCATTCTGTGATTATTTATTGTTTTTTCCCACTGCTGCAATAATGGTCTAATTTGTCACTGTAAAATTCTAAATGCGTATAGCATTTTGTTAAATCTGTATGCTGATTATTTATTGTAAAATGTTTTTAATTACTTCATTAGGGTCTACTTCACCAGCGGTTTTTTTTTCCCTCTTTCTCAATAGGTACCAGAGGGTAGTACTGGAGACATAGGACGAGAAAGAACAAAGACATTTACCTATGATTTTTCCTATTTCTCAGCAGACAGTAAAAGTCCCAGTTTTGTTTGTCAAGAAACGGTAGGATTTCTCAATGTCAATAATGATTTTTTTTCTTTACCCTTTTCCTTGGCTTGAAAGTGTTCTGTGAACTTTCTTTCCACTGAGAGTGCTTCTTTGGTAATTCAGAAATTCTCTAGGTGCCTGAGAACTTGAATTTTGGGTTTTGTTTCTTCTCTTAACTTACCTAGCATTGTTAAGTGCTGTGTTTTCTGACACAGCAGGGTAAGCATCTGCTTTCTAGTTCTCTTGTCTGATAGGTCTTGTAAGGTCAAGTTAGAAAACTTCTCTGAGCACTAAAGCACTTTTGAGAAACAGGCACATAGCTTAAATTAATTTAGAGAGAATCAATCTTCTTATCTGGTTAAAGTAGTTTGGTTTTTTTTGGTTTTGTTTCTCTCCAAAAGTCTTGGTCCACATAAAAAAAACATTCTTCTTCCTCCTCCCTTGAGTGTTCGGTTTAGGAAAGGATACAACTGCCTTTCTTCCTGAACACTCAGAACAGAAAATCAAACACAGAACTGTGGGCTTTATTTAAACAAATGGAGAAACCCTCCCTGACCTTGCATTTTGTGTGAATATAGAATCATAGAATGGTAAGGTTGGAAGGGACCTCAAGGGTCATCTAGTTCCAACCCCCCTACCGTATGCAGGGACACCTCCCACTAGCACAGGTCACTCAAGGCCTCATCCAACCTGGCCTTGAACACCTCCAGGGAGGGAGCAGCCACAGCCTCCCTGGGCAACCTGTTCCAGTGTCTCCCCACCCTCACTGGAAAGAACTTCCTTCTAACATCCAGTCTAAATCTCCCCTCTGCCAGTTTAAACCCATTGCCCCTTGTCCTGTCATTGCAGGACCTTGTCAATAATCCTTCCCCAGCCTTCTTGTAGACCCCCTTCAGATAGTGGAAGGCTACTATAAGGTCTGCTGGAAGCCTTCTCTTCTCCAGGCTTAAGAAACCCAACTCTCTCAGCTCTTCCTCATAGCAGAGCTGCTGCAGCCCTCTGAGCATCTTTGTGGCACTCCTCTGGACCCTCTCCAGTAGTTCCATGTCCTTACTATGCTGGGTGCTCCAGAACTGCACACAGTACTCCGGATGGGGTCTGATGGAAGAGAGTCCATTGTAGTTGTTAGTATGTTGCAATGCAGTGGTTTTTTTTTGGTTTGGTTGGTTTGTGGGTTTTTGTTTGTTTGTTTGTTTGTTTGTTTGTTTTGTTTGTTTGTGGGTTTTTTGTGTTTTGTTTTGTTTTTTCCCAGAATCTGAATCTGATGTGAAATAATTCATAAATTCATAGAATAGTTTAGGTTGGAAGGGACATTAAAGATCACCTAGTTCAAACCCCCTTGCCATGTACAGGGACACCTACCATTAGACCATATTGCTCAAGGCCTCATCCAGTGTGGCCTTGAACACCTCCAGGGAGGGGGTATCCATGACCTCCCTGGACAACCTGTTGCAGTGGCTCACCATCCACACTGTAAAGAATCTCTTCCTAATATCCAGTGTAACTCAAGTAATTCTCCTCAAACCAGACATTTTCAAAGGAAATTCACGTGAATATGAATGGATACCCAAGTTCTATCCCATGTGGGTGTCCAGTTTCCACATGTAAGTGTTAAATTAAGTTTTCCTTATTTGACATTTTGTCTCATTTGTGCCATTTTGCCTCTGTTTCAGAGTGGGTCAGGTTGTGGCAAGATCAGTGTAACTTGTCCATGTCAGGAGCTTATAGGAAAAAATAAATTAAAATGCCCATATAGGGATTGCTGCAGCAACCTTGAGCAATGATTCTTTCTTTCTTTTTTTTTTTTTTTTAAACTATGATTGTTATGGTCCTTAGTGATAGGATGCTAATAATAAATCCTAAACATGGCTTAGATGGCCACATTCAATATTTTGCTGTTACAGTGTGTACTGCAGCCCTAGACTGCCTCCTTCATCCTTATTGGCATGAATCATAGAAACATTGAGGTTGGAAAAGCTCCTCAGGATCACCAAGTCCAACCCATGTCCCTACTTGACAAGGTGCACCCTAAACCGTATCCCCAGGCACCACATCTAAACAACTTTTAAACACATCCAGGGTTGGTGACTCCACCACCTCCCAGGGCAGTTCATTCCAATGCCTGACCACTCTTGCTGGGAAAAAAATTTTCCTAATATCCAGTCTAAACCTACCAACTTACAGCTTGAGACCGTTTCTTGTTCTGTCACTGTTTTACCTCTGAGAAGAGACCAGCATCAAGCTCTCCACAGTCTCCTTTCAGGTAACTGTAAACAGCCATGAGGTCTCCCCTCAGCTCGTCTTTTTCACACTAACCATCCCCAACTCCCTCAGTTGCTCTTCATAAGGTTTATTCTCCAGACCCTTCCCCAGCTTCATTGCCCTTCTCTGCCTTTGCTCCAGCATCTACATATCCCTCTTTTGTTATGAGGTGTCCAAAACTGAGCATGATACTCAAGGTGTGGCCTCACCAGAGCAGAGGTACAAGGGGGCAATTACCTACCTGCTCCTGCTGGACGCAGCATTTCTAATCCCAACCAGGCTGCCATTGACTTTCTTTGTCACCCAGGCACACTGCTTGCTCATACTCAGTTGCTCATGGATTACAACCCCCAGATGCTATCTTCTCTCTCACAGCCACGAAAATACTGCTGTGTCTATGTCAAGTGTTGTTTCAATTGTAATGTGTGCAGCGCATTGGAAAACAAAAAGAGTTTTCAAACCATGGGAGTGCAGTTTCAAAATAAACAGTGCACAAGCTATTCTTTTGCCTGTATTACTAATGTCATATTTAGTTGGAAGACTTTGTGGTTAAGCTTTTATCAAGTTGCTGCAGAATTTCCAGTTTACTGCACCAGTGACATGGGAAACGGACGTTTTTCATTCACATTCATCTTGCCACGGAATAAAATGGATCTTGGTCGTTGGCGATGTGGTTGCTTAGCATGCTTTGGTTTTGATGATTATTTTTCTGCCATTCATATAGAAGAATATAATAAATGGAAGTCTGTGTAATACTACATGCCCCGTTAGTATGCCTTAGAAATGCAAATAGAAATGCAAAATGTGCTTTAGTATTCAAAAGGTAAAGTGGGAGTGGCAATTTACCATCAAGCTGTTTAGTTTGTGTTCTTGAAAGTGAAACAAATACATTTTTGATGTCTGCTGCCCTTTTGTGACAAATCAGTGGTACAGGCTTTTGACTCTGACAAAGTCTCATCCTAACCATGTCTTCTCTTCTAACCTGTGTTAAACCTCTGTGTTCAGTCAACACTGATTCTTACTATCCTGCGTATTTACTTAGAATCCTTTTGCAAGACATACACACACATTTGCAAAAGGGAAAATGCAGTCTAAACAGTAGTGTATAAAGACTTGGTGCAAATAGTGAGGTAAAAATGTGGAAGTAAAGAGAGGAAAAAGAGGGGAAGAAATGAGAGAGCTGTTGGTAGAAAGGATTCAACTAAGCTTGATGCTGTTTTTCAAAGGACAAGTGAAAGTCAAGTAGTGCTTTGGCTGATCATTGTACTCTACCTCCTTGGAAAGTGTAACTGATTATAGCATTGTAACTCCTTTCTCAAGGGAAGGTCAAAGTAAGTTTTCCAAGGGCACACTTGCAACTGAACATTAATGATTAAAGAGATCACTAGAAGAAATCAGCTGGTGAAGGGTCTAAAGAACAAGTCTTATGGGGTGTGGCTGAGGGAACTGAAACTGTTTAGTCTGGACAAGGGGAGGCTGAGAGGAGACGTCATTGCTTTCTACAGCTCCCTAAAAGGAGGTTGTAGGGAGGTGGGGGTCAATCTCTTCTCCCTAATACCAGGTTATAGTATGAGAGGAAATGACCTGAAATTGTGCCGGGGAGGTTTAGGTTGGGTATTAGGAAAACTTTCTTTCCTGCAAGAGTGGTCAGGCATTGGAACAGGCTGCCCAGGGAGGTGGTGGAGTCCTTGTCCCTGCAAGTGTTCAAGAAATGTGTGGATATAGCACTTTGGACACAGTTTAATGGCCATAGTGGTGTTAGGTTGACAGTTAGACTTGATAGTCTTAGAGGTCTTTTCCAACTGAAACAACTCTATTCTATGAAATTGTTCAGCACTCCTTTAAAGGAGGAGTAGTGTTATTACACTGTGGGTGTGCTGTTTGCTAGCAATGCTGAAGTGTACACCTTAGTTAACTTACACCACACTTACTGTGAACTGGTAGCCAAATAACGTGAAGCATCTGTTAGATTTTTGAAAAATCTGGATTGGGAGACCCAGATGAATATTTTTATTCGGATCAATGCCACAGCAAATGTTATTTCATACCCAGTGGGGGTATGAAAGGAAATGAGAGGGTAATTATAACAAAAGGTCAGGATTCCATGAGGGATACTGGAGCTGGTATTGCAGAGAAAGGTGAAGTTCTTAGGTGAGAATAAACTAGCATTACAGGATGTGAAGGAGGGATCGTTAGTGGTTTGTAAATGTGGAGGGCAAAAAGAAAAACAGTCAACTGATGGAGAGTCGCCTACCATATAGAAAGCTTATTTCCATGTTTGTCAGCCTAAAAAGCATTGGTATGTAAAAGCCGCGTAGGGAGGAAATACAGATCGCAGGCGATTTTCTTACACTTAGTTAAAGTAAAGAAACCAAAGCCAACCAACCAAACTCCTTCGAAAACATAAACCAAGAAACATTTGCTCTTGAGAAGGGGCTGAATATTTGCAGAACGTGGAGACCTGGCAAAGACACAAAAAAGTGGGTAGGTATTAGCAAAAAGGGAAAGAAATGGAAGTAGCTGAGATTGCTGAAAGAAATTTGAGCTACAGAAAGGAGGTAGAGCTTTTTGTGCATCTATGTGTCAAGTAGACCTCTGACAGAAAAAGAAATAGAAAGTCCACTGTTACAGTGCTGTAGATTAAATGTGATCGTAAAATTGAGTGGTTTATTTGAAGTACTAAGTTCCTATCTGATAGTAAATGTAAATAATTGATGCAAATAGCTTATATTGTGGTAGTTAATTACTTAACATTTGCCACACTGGACTCAATGACTGATGAGAACTTTCTCAAGTTTCTGTTGTCCTAAAAATCTTTCTTTTGTTTTTAGGTTTTCAAAAATCTTGGTACAGATGTGATTAAATCTGCTTTTGAAGGTTATAATGCTTGTGTTTTTGCATATGGTCAGACAGGATCTGGGAAGTCCTACACCATGATGGGAAATGCGGTGAGTTGTGTGACCAGAGTCACGGAGTATCAAGTTGTTACGGAGGGATAACATGGATGCGAGGGATGATTTTCAAAAATCAGTATTGTTTATTCATTTTCAATATTCAGGAGCCTTGCCCCACCCCCTGACCACTAATTTTAATAACAATGGGTTCTTTGCATGGTCATGGAAGTATTATACAAAGTAATAACTAGATCCAGAAATAACTATCAAAAATATATAAACATTAATTGAACTGGAAGAGAAGTTTCTTGTGGTTCAATACACTGCTTGCGGTCAATACCCTGCTTGCCCACTAGATGGACTCAGTGAGCTCCTTTCTGCTTATGGCAGAAGGCAATGGTGAATTATAAGAGCCTTTAAGTATTTACTCGCAAAATATCTCCCGACTGGCAGGGCTAACCACAAATTGGGCAGTACCCAAATGCTTTCAGGGAATTCTGTTACCGTTTTGCCGTCTACTGAGACTTCTGATTCTTCCCAGCTTCACAGGGTGCTGGGGAAAGGAGGCAGACAATCTCTGACCTGGTGCTGATGTCTCTGGGCGATCTGTGTTTCCCTTCTGGGGCTCCTCGCCTTGGGTGCAGGCAGGATGTCTTGCAATGTGCAGTCGCAGCACAGTGTCACACTGGCTATGCAAGCCTATCACTTGGAGGCGTATAAAACCTGTTCCTCAAGGCAGGCAGTAAACTCAAGGCAGGTAGTTTCCAAGCAGTTCAGGATGCACTAAGGCAGTGAGCAATGGCAGTAGACCGCAGCAGGTATGAATACCACAGCAGAGTATGTTGTGTAACCTGCTCATCTCTTTTTTTTTTTTTTATCAGTACAACCTGAGACTAATGGGCCTTTGGATACAGAATAGCCAATCAAAATGGCAGTTAGCCAAGCTTCACCATATTAGGTGAAACCATAGGCTTGCTTTACCAAAATTTGGGAAGAACACAGGCCTTGCACAAGGCAGGCACAAGCTAAGCGTGTGTATACCTTGTTTACCACGGGATGCAAAACTAGTCTAGGCAAACCAGAGTCCTTAGACTCAACGGATTTAGGTTCTTTGTCCTCTTTCCCGTGGTTGCTTCTCTCCAAAATAGGAGGAGAGAGAGCAGAAAAACATGTCTGGGCAAGCCAGGACGCATATAAGCCTATTTAGACCTACCACGACACAAGTTGGAAGGGACCTCAACGATCACCTGGCCCAGCCTTTCTTGGTGGGCATCTAAAGCATGCTCTAAACAAGGTAGCTCAGCACCTTGTCCATCTGAATCTCAAAAGTGTGCAATGAATCTCAAAAGTATAGAATCCACCACCTAACTTGGGAGATCATTTCAATAGCTTGTGGTTCTCACTGTGAAAAACTGTCTTCTGGTGTCCATCTGGAATGTCCCTGGGAGTAACTTGTATCTGTTGCTTCTTGTTTCTTCCATGTGAATCCTTATAAAAAGGAAGTCTCCATCTTCTTTGTAGCCATCCTTTAAACATGGTGAGAAGGTCTCCCCTAAACCTTCTTTTCTCAAGGCTGAACAAATCCATTTCTCCCAACATTTCCTCATATGGCATCTTCCTAGACCTTGGATCATTTTGTGGCCCTTCTTTGGGCCTTTTCCAACCTGTCTTTCCATATCTTTCCATATCATAAGGCCTGAAACTGAGTGCAGTAGGAGTAGAACACAGCAGTGTAGGATAATATCTTCGTCTCCGCTGCTGATGCCCTTACTGATGCAGCCCAGCATGACTTTTCTTGCCATGGGAGCACACTATTCGTTCCTCTTGAACTTGTTGTCCACCAACATCCCGAGGTCCCTTTCTGCAGAACTGTTCCTCAACTGTGTAGATTTCAGCCAGTGCTGTGCTGCTGGCTTATGTTTTCCCAGGTGCAAGACATTAATATCTGTTCTCGTTGAATTTCATGATCTTGCTATTAGGCACTGTTTCAGCCACTGTCTTCCTGTAGGATGGCTCTCCATTTTGAAGTGTCTTCTTTCCCCAGTCAGTCTGGTATCATTGGCAAACTTCATCAGGCTACAACTGATCATCCAGATCACTTGTGGGCATATTAAACACTCCACTTGTGACGTGTTGGCAGTTTGAAAAGGAGCTCTTTACTAATACACTTTGCATGTGTGGTCTGTCATACGATTCTGCAGCCACCACACAGACCATCATGCATCAGTGTCTCTGGTAGGCAATGTTTGCTGCATACCCCACATCAACCAAGTTGTTGTTGGTTTTGGATTTTTTAATACTGTAGCAACTCATTGAAATGATGCTCTTTTCAAGGCCATATTTTTATGGAATTATTGGTATTGATCCTGTCAGTGTGCTACTGATGCTTCCCCATGTATCGTACATCTCATTGTAAGTTAGAGATTTTAGAAGCTGTTTCTTTTTACAAGTAGATGTTTTACACTTGGAAGAAGTCTTTAAGTGATGCTTTGTTATGTTGGAGAAAGAGTAATAGTTTTTGTTTGGTAATGAACCCCAAAATTTCAAATGTTACTGCTGATTTTTTTAGGCCCATCTTGAGTCAAAAGAAAGAAGACACTGATTTTGAGATCAGAAGTGATCGGCTCTTTGTGAAGAGATCTGTTTTTTAGACCTTTTGAAGGGTCAGAAGATTGAACTAGGTCCTTGACCCCTGTTTAGAGAAGGCTATGGGGTGAGGAGTGGAAAGTAGGGATGAGTGTAGATACATGGAAGTTCCAGCAAACCAGTATCACAGTATCACCAGGGTTGGAAGAGACCTCAAAGATCATCAAGTCTAACCCATCACCACAGACCTCAAGACTAGATCATGGCACCAAGTGCCACGTCCAAACCTGCCTTGAACACCTCCAGGGGTGGCGACTCCACCACCTCCCTGGGCAGCCCATTCCAGCAGTCAATGACGCTCTCAGTGAAGAACTTTCTCCTCACCTCCAGCCTAAACTTCCCCTGACAAAACTTGAGACTGTCCTCTTGTTCTGGTGCTGGTTGCCTGAGAGAAGAAAGCAACCTCCTCCTGGCTACAACCACCCTTCAGGTAGTTGTAGACAGCAAGAAGGTCTCCCCTGAGCCTCCTCTTCTGCAGGCTAAACAATCCCAGCTCCCTCAGCCTCTCTTCATAGGGCTGTGCTCCAGGCCTCTCCCCAGCCTCGTTGCCCTTCTCTGGACACGCTGAAGCACCTCAATGTCCTTCTTAAATTGAGGGGCCCAGAACTGGACACAGATGATACAGTGATTTTTAAGGATTAAGTCCCATTGAGAACTGCAGTGAAGACTTTGGAAGAGGAAGATACGATAGGAGGAATATTTGGCAGTTTGTGAGTAGAATATGGGAGCACTTACTCTGAGGTGCCTCCATGACTGTCCAAGGACAGAAAGACCCCATTAAACAGTTGTGATTGGAGCAGTTTAAAAAGGCTGACTGATGAAGGCTGTTTGCCAGGCAGCCCTCTTACAGGTTTCTTTTTTTACTCTTCTGGGAAGAAAAATGCATCATACTTTTCTCCCAGCAGAATTGAAAAGGGGAATATTGCCACTCGTTGTTCCTTGGATCACCTTTTTGAAATGTAGTAAGGTTGGTCACTTTGTACCTCCTATAGCTTTGGGTAGTAAATTAGCTGTAAATCTTTTTCTTTGAGTTGTCACAGAATAATCAGTTTTATATTTAGCTCCAATAAGGTAAGCAGAATAGAGTTTTGTCACTAGAAAAGCTCTTATGACCTAGATGTGGATTTCTATTTCAGAAATGTATCAAAGTGACATTTTTATGAGGCTGCCTCACTGTATGTAATGACCATAATCATCAAGACATTTTGCAAATGAATAGGTGCTGAAGTTTGTTTGACACTATTCAGTAGTAAAGGTCTAATCTTCTTGCCTCCATACATAAATACTTTAATCTGCCTTTGTACAGAGAGTGTATAAAATATACTCAACTGCCAAGTTAAATGCTTGAAAATTGATGGGGCTGTCACAGAGACTACAGTGCTATGAGAAAACTTGAATTGGAAATAAATATTCTTTTTTTTTATTATTATTATTATTCTCTGCTTCTCCTTTTAAAAAAAAATCAATTCTGTTCTTTCAGTATCTGCACTTCTTGGCTCTGGAAGGCTACTTCTGCAATACTGTGTGCAACAAGCATTGCAAGAAATATGTGGACCAGTTAGAATAAGTCTTGAGCAGAGATACTGAAATGATCAGAGATCTATGAAATATGATCCATCAGAAATGTCAGACTTCTGTATGCAGAGAAAGGAAGACTGTGGAGGAACTGTGGAAGCCTTCCAAGATGTGAAAGGCTGCTGCAGAAGGGAAGGGAAGGGAATAATAATTTGTTCCCTATGTCTAAGGTAGATGGGTTAGAAATAATGCATTTAAATTGCAGTAAGGAGTTCTCTGATTAAATAGCAGAGAAGGCAAGCAAGGCTTTTAATGAGAAAATTTAGCTCTTGAGTGATTTGCCTATTTTGATTCAGTAGATTTCCATGACTGGGAGCTCTGTAACTGAGGAAAAAATGTCCATCAAAGATGTAACTGATCCTGCCCTGGAGATATATGGGGGGTGAAAAGGGAGAAAATGTTTACATGTAGATTTCAATGAAGAGTTTCCATTCTATAAAATGGACATTTTATTTACTGATCAAATATGCTGGCAACTTTGTGTTCTTCACTTTTCATCACTATATTGCTATGATTGAAGTTACTCAGTTACAGCAAATATTTCCTACTTTAAGACTCTACAGTTGCTAAATTATGTCAGGCACTAATGCCTTGCCTAAAACTTTGTGATGAATCTTTTGTGGTTTCTCCTTAAACTTCAATTATAACTATTTAGGTGTTTCAAAGCATGAGATGAAAGACAAGTATTTTTTACTCTTTTTGTGTTTACAAGTGTGTGAGAATTTCCAATACTGAACCCTAAAACTTTATCTGGAGGTAGGGATTTGTACCTATTGGGAAAGACTTCTTGCTTCTCTGTTCCTGAAGGCAATGGTCTCAAAAAAGGCCTGGTTAAGCTGCATGTTTCACAGTATCACCAGGGTTGGAAGAGACATCAAAGCTCATCAAGTCCAACCCGTCACCACAGACCTCAAGACTAGACCATGGCACCAAGTGCCGTGTCCAAACCTGCTTTGAACACTTCCAGGGACGGTGACTCCACCTCCCTGGGCAGCCCATTCCAGCAGTCAATGACTCTCTCAGTGAAGAACTTTCTCCTCACCTCCAACCTAAACTTCCCCTGGCACAGCTTGAGACTGTGTCCTCTTGTTCTGGTGCTGGTTGCCTGAGAGAAGAAGGTAACCTCCCCCTGGCTACAACCATCTTTCGGGTAGTTGTAGACTGCAATAAGGTCTCCCCTGGGCTACCTCTTCTCCAGGCTAAACAAGTTTCTCCCTTTATCTATGGTGTTGGAGGTTTTTTGGGGTTTGTTTTGTTTTAAACCAAGGTCCAGAAAGGCACTAACCATGATAACAGGAGAGGATAGATTATTGTTTCAAAGATTGAAATTAGCCAGCAAGTCAGCTCCAACAGAGGCACAA
>VWZE01015729.1:8297-139378 GCA_013396675.1 Eubucco bourcierii
AAAGAAGATATTTGTATTTTCAGACTTAGGACAACACAATGGACTTTACAGAAATTTAATTATTCTACACAGTTGTTTTATTTTCCTGTACACTTAGAGTTAAATTAAGTTTCAGAAAATAGCAGAAAAATAGAGATCAGTAGACAAAACATTTACTTTAAAATAAAAATAGATTTGTATTTTCTTAACTACACTAAATGCTAGTATCTTTTATTGTATAGCCAGTGTCAAATCCTATTAAAAAACCCAAAAAGGAAAAAAAAACCAAACAACCTCATCTAGCTGATGTTTTCTGCCCCACAAAGAGCAAGTACTGTTGAGAGGATCTTGTGTTCTAGCATGTGTCTGTATCACTTCTCTGGTGGTACTTTCCCACACTAGCACATTATTCTGTGTAACAAGCAAAAATGAAAATTAATTCTTCTGACTCTGTGCTGATTCATTTTTTTCTGAGTTTTCTGAAGCCTGCATCTCATGAGTTCATCCTTCTGAAGTTAAGGTTGTCCTACCTCTCTTTTTAACTCTGTTTAGTACCCCAAATGACCTTCTCACAAAATACCCTAAACAACATAAAAATGCATTTCTGGTGAACTCCTGGAAATTTTCCAATTCTAGGGATTAACTGTGACAGGAATTTAAGAGTACTAAGAAAAGGCTTGCATTTCTTAATTAACGGTGGTCTTCTAGAAAGGCTCACACAATACCTTGGTGATCATTACCTTGGAAGACAGAAGTTTTGCTTGAAATATTTACACACTGATTTGAAAGATTTACAGTAAGATTTTGCTATGAAAGAAGTAAAAATCAACCTCCCTACTCTCCCCCTTAGAGAAGACTGAAAAAAAGACAAAGCCTCACAGTAAATAAAATTGATAGAATTAAGAAAATTAGATTCTCAAACTGCTTAACCGGATACAGGACAGAAAGAAGGTATTTTCATCTGGGAAAAACTCGGTAAGACTAACGTATTGTTATTTTTTTGCGATACATTATTGGGATTAACCCAACACAGGGATACTAGATGACTTATATACGAGCATACAAACACGTATTTAGGCTCATATCCACTGACTGCAAAGAGGCTTAACGTGAAAGACGGCTGGGGCTTGCAGCTGAAGCGGCAAACAAGGAAGACCATGTACACCTCGCACCGCCCCAAGAGGTGGGGCTTCCCCCAACCGCCCCCGCTTCTCCGAACAACCGACGGGCACCCCGCACAACCCAACGAGCCAGGCAGGCAGAGAAAAGGGCGCGTCCCGCCTAGTCCTGCGGTTGGTGGCCGGGGCGGTAGCAGCGGCTGGGCGGGACGCGACGTACTGGGCCAGGCCCGGCTCAAGGGCCGGTGGGGCGGGAGAGAGGCCGCCTCACTCACAGTAGTATGCCACCACTGGCTCGCGCTTGTCCAGCTCCTGCGCGGTTCGCAAATGGTGCTGGATGCTCTTGAACTGCGGCGGCAGCGGGGGAAGCACCGTGGTCGCCATGACGCGAAAGGCGACGCGCAGCGGTAACAACTGACGGTCGAGACTGACTCTCACTCACTCCCGAGCTTGGCGCCGGCAGCTTCCGCTTCCGTCACAGAACGCCGAGACGCATGCGTGGTGGGCGGGCCGTAGTTGGGGGCGCCTGGACATTGTGCCCCCTGCTGGTCAGGAGGGGCGGGGTGCCAGGAAATGCCCGTCGAGGTGCCGTAGGGCTGTGAGACGGTTCCTGAGTGACTCATTAGTGCTAGAGTGTTTGAGCGGCCTGTAGAGCTCGGGAAGGCTGGGGCTTCCCCTGGCTCAGCTGAAGGGATATTAGCTCTCTGGTGCTGAGCAGCTACAGCCTACCCAAATGTTCTCCATTCGTTCGGCATGTCCAAGCAAAGAGCCACGCAGACCAAGAAAAACTCCTTTTCAGGTTGAAGAATTTCCGCCTTGGGCTGCCTCGAGGCTCTCCAGGAGGCCATGAAACGCTGAGTCACACCTGTACTTCGGGGCCTCTGCCCTGCTTAGAGCTGCCGCTTGCTGGAGAATCATTGTGCTACAGTGGCCTGGCTAACAGGATTTCACTGGACCGGGCTGCTTCCCAGCAGCTGTCGGCAAGACTGCCAGCTCTGGAAACTACATCTTGCAGCATCACTACTTTCCAGATGCTTTTTTCTCAAGGAACCTATGGGGATTTTTGGTTTTGCTCAGAGGGGCTAGGAACAGCAAAATTTTAGAAGCAAAGTGGTTTCAAATGGATCTCACAAATTACAATAGTGTCTGTCATCTTCGTATTCTGACAGCATAGTCAAATGATTTTTAAATTTTCTTTTAAAAGTCCCTGTTTCCCAGTTTCCTCTTGGTACTGAAATGGCTGGCTGCAAGGCAAGAATATGTCAGTGCTTAAGGGCATAAAAAAAGATGTGTGTTGGTGGCAAGCATGGAGTAGGAAAGATGACTTATGTTGTGTAATTGCTGTCATAGGAGAGTGTTGAAAAGGGAAATAATGTCTGAACAGAAGAAAGACAAGAAAGGCATAGAACAAGGAGTAGTTATATGAAGGGGATGTGTATTAGGACTGTGTGGTGCAACAGAAGCAAAGCTCTGGACCAGAGCAAACGTACCTTTGATGTAAATGCAAATCCTGTCACTGGGTGTATTTAGCTTGTTTCACTGAAGATGATGGAAGGAACAATTATGTCTCTTTGTTTAATTACAGCTGAAATGGGTGTGATGTCTGGCTGGAGACAAAACTGACTGCAAATGTGTGATCTGGGGATCGCCTTCAGTGCTGACTGTGAAAATGAGGTGGCTAGAGTGTGGTGAAAACCAAAAAGTCAAAGAAGTACTTATAATGTGACTCTCATGTAAGCAACTGAAGTACTTCCTACTGTGTTCTGGGAAACAGGACTTCATGTCAGTTGTGTGAAGAAATAAAATTGAATCAAATAATCCCCAAGTGTGTTATACAATTCCTTTCATAATGACAAGAAAAAGCCTTCAGGATCATCTCAAATGTTTGCTAAGTGTTTGAGCTAAAATCAGTGCAATCCTGAGAAACGCAAGCAGGCATGTTATAAATCTCAGCGGAGTAAGGGTGGAAGGAAGCTAATAGAAATGTAAATGAGGATAAAAGTGGTGGGAATTTGGAAGACAAGGAGAAAGAAAAATTGAGAGACACTTGAGAATACAATGAGTGCCAGGAAAATAAACAAGAAATGCAGGAAACAGAAGTGGTGACATGCATAGGGAATTATTTCTGTACATGGACACAATATCTCCATCAACACATTCCAGAAACTAGTGGTGGAATCAGTTGCAAAAAAAAACATTGCACCAATAGGCACTAACGCACATTCTGGTTTCAAATGAAAAAACTGAAACTGAGGAATTTGACAATTTTAATTTAATGGGAAATGCAGGGGGAAAAAAAGAATTAAAAAATCTGTGTTGTACCTTATTTGGAAAAAGAACACGTTTTAATATGTTCCAGACTTTGACCACCAAGGCAGCAAGCTTGGTTATGCGTAATCCAGCTCTTAAAGCCCTCCTAGAGGCTCTCAGATAGTCCTGTGTCAAGTCCTGGCTCTGCAGAACTCTTAATGGTAATAGGGAGGGATTGGGAGTTTTGCACTCCTCTGATCTTTCTGAAGTGTTTTGAAATCTACAGAAGAACAAGCAATAGAAATATTAAGCACCAAGGAAAATACTGACAAAGTTGTGATGAAGTTACTTTATTGTTGTTCATCTGATTAAGTGTGAGTTGAATACAGCTGGCCATGACCATACCTTGTGTGTGAAGCAAGTTCCTTTTAGAAGCAACATATATATAAAATGTTATTTCCAAAGAAAAAGATTACTTAACCTGAGATTACAGGTTTAAATTGCAAAGAATAATTTCTGGTGGATAGTGATGTATACAACAAAAAATTAAACATGTATTAACCAAACTTCATGGCATATTATGCAAACAAGAAGCTAGCACAGTGATTCTTTCTCCACTTGTAATGCTTGCAAATATCAATTAACTGATTTAACATTGCACAAACTTGGTAGTGTTTACTGGACATACATTTAATGACAACATATAACTTATTTCCCTAGGGAAAAAGAAATATCACAACTTTGATCTTTGATGTATTGAATGTATTAGAATGTAGCATTTTGCTCTTGATCAACATATTAAAAAAGCCATATATCTACTTGTGACCCACTTTGATTTAAATGGGCCAGAATAATCAAATCCAGAATGCTTAAGCTGTGCAGTCCCATCTATGTAATGAGGGCTACTTTTGTTCTTGAGGATTACAAGGCTCTTATAACCCAGCCTTGTTTGGAGACTGCTTAACATGCAATTGGTACTAAAAGATTTAGTAGCAATTTTTCTAGAGTTTTCCAAATATTACTGAAAAGACTCAATTACTGTCACTGTGATCTCAACTTCTTGTCCTTTTACACTGAATGTTTGTTTTTTTTTTCCATATAATTTAAACTTAATGCAGGAAGCAAACATGTTCTTCCCTTTAGTGTTACAGGCCTCAAAAATATGTTCAAAGATGCTGATGGATTCCCTTTGGCTTTGCTGCTTCCTGGATTACTGCTAAGTACTGATGAATCTGAATTTCTTGTTTCACTGAGATTCAGAACAGAAATTGTTCAGTTTAGCAGCCAAAGAAAATTGTGAAAGAGGAATAAACCTTTCATCTTTTTTCCCTTAGAAATAGAGGGTATTTGAAAAACACACGGAAAATACCTAGTTGTTATGATTCCTATTTGTGCATATTTTGTGCAAGAAACCACCTCTTTCTTTTCTTTACAGATCTGTTTGGATGTTTGGTTTGTTTTTTTTTCCCATGACCTCACTTCAACACAAGGAATTAAATCATCTAGGTTTAACATATCTACTAGTCCTCAAGAAGAAACTATCACACATGAAAATATCTGATACCTGTATAAAGCTCAAGACTTATCTTATGCAAATACACTTGGCACATGTAATAACTTTAGTATGCAGTCTTTCACTGTTACTCTAACAGCTTTAATGAGAGCAATAGGAAATTAGATGTGATACACACAGCAAAAAATTCAGTGGGCTAAATTCAGCAGTCACACACAAGCATAACTCTCATTGAAATCGAGGCATGATATGACCCAGAAAAGGCTTTTCTTTGAGAAGGTTTTTTGACATTTTTAAGCCTTTTATGCAAAAGTAAGTTATAAAGCCCTTTTACTCATTCAAAATGTCATCTTACAAAAATATACCATATTATAAGCCACAACACAATGAGAGTAAAGCAGTCCACTCAGCACAAAGAATACCATGATAATTTCACTTTTAAAAGGAATGTCACAGCTAGCAGATGATGTTAACTGGGCTGCTGCAAAGCTGATACAGATAGTATATGACACCACAGCCTAACCAAGAGTCTCTGCCCTGGAGTCTGGGATGCAGGTTGCAACAGTGGCATTGCTTAGGATAACGTTTCAATGTTTTCCAGCACCCAGAGATAATCCCCCATTACTGCTTAATTCTCAAGACATAAGAACAGGTAATAAATTTGGAACAGTTTTTCCAGGAAGGGCAATTACATTATTAGCTCTAATTGAATGTGTTCAGAAAAGTTGTGAATTAAACTGCATTTATAAGTAACCTCTTCCTCACATGCAGACATTCCTCTGGAGGCAAAACTACTTGTATGTGGCAGATCATGAAAATATGTTACTTTTATGAATCTTATTCCCTCTGGTTGCGACATGGAAACAATGATTATTCATGTAATGCAGTAGCTTTAATATGAAGGATGAGTGTGAGATGACTACTCTGCAGCAGTAATCATGAATGTGGGTCTCTTCTGCAACACTGCATAGAGGACAGGAGATATTTTTTGTCATAGCTTGATATAAGTACAGGTGGACAGGGTGGTAAATGACTAGGAGTGATTGAGTGATTGACATCACTGATTTTTTAAAATCCCTAGCCTTCTACATGAGATCTCAAAAATTTCAGCAACACACAATATCACTGTAATCACAGTAAATGTGTACATTGCAATAAGAAAAATTGTCTTTTCTAAGTGCTCTGGCACCATGCATCGTGTAATGTTAAACTTCTTTTCAAGTGCTCCCACATCGCACATGTAGATTGCATTCACTTTGAAACCAAAGAGCTGAATCTGAAGCCAGAAAGCCACAGCTTCAAGGATAATCCTTAGGAAAACAGAGAAGATGTAAAAGCCAGTGTAGAATGAATTTTGAAGGATATCTTCCTGTTTGATGTTCTTACATGCAGCATAAAGGTGAAAAAATGCTCCAGGTACCAGTACAATCACCAGCTGTAATGCCCAGAACACCTAAAATGCATCAGAAATGTAGTTGTCAGATAATTTACAGCTGCACTGGGACAGCTGAAATGCACACATATTGGAACACGTTGCAAGGTTGATTTATATATATATCAAATGTATAAACACATAGATTACATTAAAGGTAAAAATCACTTTGATGTTTTAATTTGAAAAGTTCAGTTGGTTTTTGAAACATAGAGATTGTTTTTATGGAGAACAGAAAGCACAACTCCATACTTAGTCAGAGATGAAAGATTATGAGCAGGAAAATATTAATGAAAAAGCAAAGTGATAATTAGCCCAAGCGGTTACTACTTCTTAAATGGAATGAGTATGCTTAATTTTTGCAGTTTCTTTTCTTAACATTGGACTTCTAAAATAAAAAGGAAAGATAATTACCTGAGGAGTTATAGGCCTGAACTGGTTGTAACAGAAAAGATTAACCTCTCTCTTGTCTGGGTCACAGCTGAAATGCAAGGCCTCATTTCCATAAACAGCAAAGCCCAAAACGCCAAGGAAAAACATGCGGACTGAGCCAAAGAAAAGAGTGTGGAATTGGCCAATTACCGTTGGTGGCCTGAGCTGCAAATCAGAGGGTTATTCAACACGAAAACAAAAATGAACAGCATTATTGTTGGAAGCCTACTTGCTCTTTTTCATTATCCAAAATAGTTAGTTTATTCTACTTGTTTTAGATGGAGTTTGCCTACAAAGGCATCAGTAGGTTTCTAACAAAATAACGGCTTAGAACACTGTATTGGTGCTGCTAATTTTATATAAACATCGTTTGTTTAGCACTTGTCAGTTACTTTGTTTCAGTGCCTTTATCTGAATCCTGCTGTTGCCGAATGCGCCAGACGCAGCTGAAAGCTTCGACCCAACAGTCCGTTCGTTTTCTGTTGCGTTGATTTACATGAGGTCGGGTGATGGCAAAACAAGGGCCGCCGTGCCATCCGCAAACCTAACCATACCTATTATCGCAAATTAAAATTCGCCTTCCCCAACGGGGCATTTCAAGCACCCAGGCAGGCCTCTTTCGATGGGAATCACATCCCGCCCGGGGTGCCCTGCCGCTGAGCGGGCCGGTGAGGGGAGACATCCAGCACCACAGTGCCCGCGGCTGTTTGGGGCCGCATCTCTGGCTCCCGGCTCCGACCTCAGGTCGGCCCCGCGTACTCACGCATCCCTCCGAGAAGCTCCGCATATAGTTGGGGGACATGTCTGGGGCAGACGCCCTGCGCGGGCGGCGGCAGCAAAGGCAACCCCGGGCCCAGCTCGCTCCGCCCTTTGTCCCGGGGTGGGCAGGGAGCAGGCTCAGCAACAGGGGGGCCCGCCGCCGCCGGACGGTAATCCCCGGCCAGCATCGTCAGCAGCGCCGGCAGCCGCCACCGCGTAGCTGCCGGGTTCACCCCTGTTCCTGCCCTGCTGCCTTACTCCTACCTTCCACCCCCACCTCAGTTTGCCAGCAGCACCGACCCTCGGATGCGGGGCTCCGCCGCGCTAGCCCCTCTCTTGCCCCGGCGTCGGGGAGTTTAAACCCACCAACTGAAGTTTAATAACTTGGTTTGAACTAAGTCAAACAAAAAGTAAGGATGCAACCTAACCTAGAAGTTATGGGTCCAAGATTCTGAATTCGAAGAAATAATAACAATTGAATTAAAGCAAATAATATTAACCACTCCAATATTGCTGCAAATAACGGCAATCATTGCTATTAATAATTTTCCATTGTACTTCATACACACGGCTGAAAACTCCAGAAGATCTATGTTTGGGAGCTTAGGTATGTGCCAGGCGCTCCTTTTGACCGATAGCCACAGGGACATACCTCATTTTGCACCTTAGTTTGAACCTGGTGGGAGTTTTACTAGAAGATGGAGAGAGGAAGGATGAAGATGGGAAGGAAACCAGAGGAGAGGGAGAGGTATCTTGCCATTCAGCCGCTGGTGTGCGATAGCATGTTCAGTATTCTGAAGAGGATGCATAGGAAGGTGAAACCCAGTCACCAATTATTCTTTTATCTCTAAACTAATGAGAAGACTTCCTTTGTAATTGGTTGGTGTAATTGTAATTGGCGACTTCAAGATGATATAACAAAAAAATAAAAGTGTTGTTTCCTCTGTGATGTAAACTCATAGTCACAGAAGCATAGATAGGAGGTTTGAAGAGATGAGAATCTGTGTTTATTTTGTAGGTTTGTCGGCTGTGGCTATAAAAAGCATCAGTGACTGTTTTAATGATGCGACTAGTTGTAAGTAGTCAGAAAACCATCTATAAGGGGATGGCGGTTGCATTGCATCCTCTCGAGATAGCTAGATTACAAAGGAGGTAAAAAGTGCTTCAGTAAGTGTGTGCTATTTACTACGGCTCCTTTTTCAGGCAGTTAATTAAATGTCTATTTATCTCCTGGAGGACTGTAAAAGGTTGCATTAGTAACTGAGACTTGGTTTCTAAACGTGTTGGGTTTGGGTTTTTTTGTTTGTTTGTTTGTTTGTTTTTTTTTTTTTTCCCCAATGCAATGTGCTGCTTCACTGCATGGAGAAAATGCTGAGGTTTGTTTCTGTTGAATGAACTAAAAGCAGTAATAACTCACAGTGATATGTGATCTGCAGTAAAATACTGTGTTTTTCAGGAGGCATGTGATACTGTGACAAAAATGCAGTAATTATAGTGAATGTTTTTTCTTCTGCTCATAATACAAATGGAGTTTAATTATCATTTGAAAGCAATTGTTAATCTTTCCACAGTACTATAAAACCACCAAATTAACTCAGCAAGCTGGACAGAGGTTTAAAATCAGTAATATTTTAATTGTAAATACTTTTCAAATGTGAATTACTATTGAAAACATACTGTCGAGGGTACTTCAAAAAATGCTTGTATTGGTATTTATTACAATTTATTTAAATTTTAATTTATTAAATTTATTTATTAAGCAGAAATGTAAAAAAAAAATCAGTTATGGGAAAACCGAAAAACTCCTAGTTTCTAATCTGAGATAGATCTTTCAAGGCTTTCAATTATTCTTGGTATAGAGCAATTATTTTCACTTAATTCAATGGACATGAACACAATAATCCCTGAATTTGGTCAGGGAGCATTTAGTTTTGCTAAAGATAGAAACAATATTTAAAAAGACATTTCAGGGAAAAAGCTGCACTATACACATGCTACTTTTTATCTCTTTGTTGTTAGGAGAAGATAACACATTTACGTACCTGTCTGGAACATCAATTCAATCAAACAATTCTCTGTATGATGTAAGTAACATTATGGAAACCTGAATTCTGCCTTGTGATAAAGATGCTAAAAGAAGTGTTAGCTGGCAATGCGGTCTTTAGTTCTGGGAACACATAAGGAAAACATCTGTACTGAAATAAGAAATGAATTCTGTAGAGGCTGTCAAATAAACCCAATACAAACCCCATGGATGTCTGCACTCAAACCTCATTGAATGTGATGAACTGGCTCACAATAACACTGTGGGTTTCCTTGTGGGTTTCCTTGAAGTGGCTCAAATACTGTCGTGTGAGCTGAAGCACAGGAAGCCCATTATCTTCACACTAAGACAGTGTTTTTCTTTTGTTGTGTGTGTTCAGTAATGTACTTCCTAATACCACATCAAGAGGATGACTTGATATGAGAGTAGAGTATGCTAGCATTCTGCAGTCCTTTTGAATGTGGTCTGCTAAGGCAACTTAAGCTGTTTCCTGGGACTTTCTTGACAGAAAATCATTATTTGTTTTGAATTTACAGGAGCAGCTGACTGTCAGTTGTTTGTCACACACAAATGGAATGGAAGAGTATGCTCCTTAACCTTTCAATAAGTTGAAGTCATACTGAATGATCAGTTACACAAATGGCAACCAAATGCATGCACAAAGCTGCACTTGTGCTTAGAGGCATGAGCTGTTGTGTTTTTAGTGTGGTTAAATGTAATGGCACCTCTTAACACTTGTGTTACAAAAAAAATGACACTATGAAAAATGGCACACAAAAAAATGAACTTACAACAATAAAATAAGTTTTTTGTCTACTGAAAGAGGGCTTGCATGCCTAGATCTTGGAGAACAGCCTCTTTAGCCAGCTTTCCATCTTTGGCTAGTGCTGGAAGCAAGTGAACTTCCATTTTGGTTTCCAGAGTTTGTCATGATGAGGTTTAGGCCAGATGAAAGTCCCTACTAGCTGCATGTTGGTCCTGAGATGTAGGTTGCCTTGCCTTCAGCTAGGGCAGGAGGCTTTGGAGGCAGGTGGGTTCCTCATATCCTGTGAACTGCCTAGTAGTTTATGTTTAACATGAAGATTAGTGGGCATGGTGTAAAAATCTGGGAGCTGAGGAGGACAAACTAAATAGAGTTTGGGTTTATGGTACTCGGCCATGATACTGAGAGGAGATGTGTGTCATGAATAAAGCTTCATAATTTTTATTTTTTAAATAAATGCAAAGTTTAATTAGTCTGAAAAGTATATTTTGAAAAACTAAGAAATAGGCATGATGAATTGCTCTAGCTTTCTTTTCTGTAGTCACCATGTCAAGTCATGAGGACTTAACATATAGGAGTTTCCATACTGGTGTTTGCTGCAGCTTTGCCAGGCCTGGATGTTCACAAACTCCTGCTTGCAAGCAGTGGTCCAAGGACATAGCACTGCCAGAGGACACAGCTTGCCTCTGACTACAGAGCTACTTTCTCTGATACCTAGAGTCTCAAAGGGGAAAGAGCTGCACGGCACACACAACACGTTTTTTATTAGTTAGCTGCTTCTTACAATTTATCCCTGAGCATCTGTAGTTGAACTCAGTGCTTCTTTCTTGAACAATGTAGTCTGCTAGTTCATGCTATTTGTGACATTCTCTACACAAATCCACAATAAGTCTTTTTTTTCAGAGTAATTATTCTCATATCCATTCCTCTCAGTGAATGCACTGGCATTGCCTATGAGCTGATTGCCTTCTAGTGCTGTTTGATTTGTAAAAGAGTTGTAGAGGTTTGATGTTGAGATGTCCGGCTTTGAGGTCTGGCCTTAGCTATGTGACCTTAGAAGCTGAACATTTGTCGTCCAGAATGAAATATTTCATACCCAGGTAGAGAGCTCTTGTCTCCATCTCCTCCTTTCTCCAGCTCTACCTGCTTTTCCCAGCTGCCTCTCAGGCCCACTTCCAGCTATGCACATAGTAGCAATAGCAAACTCTGTTAGCTGTTCTGAAACCTGGGGATAGGGGAAGTATCTTCTGTATCCTCCTGTTGTTTAAATGGAACCTGTGACTCAAGAAGCTGAACGGTAATGGAAGTCTCTGCCAAAGAAAGCCCAATCTCCATAAATTAAGTAAGACTGTATTCATGTAACAAGAAAGATGTGAGTACTTCAGCTTACTTCATCTGACTCTCTAGGAGAACTCACTCTCTGCTACAATGCATGCCCGGTTTTGCCAACTGTATCTGCTGGTCTAATGCATGATACTCCAAACATCTCTCTGAAGTTTGTTTCCTAATACCGAATGTTTAAAATAAAACAATATTCTTCATTTGGTGTCTTGTTTCTTTTTAATGCATGACTGATGATGAGGCCTTCAAACATGATAATTTCCAGGGCTGCATTTGAACACAAGTCTCTCTTTTATTTCCAAACTTGCATACTTAATTAGCAGCCATTTAATGCTGCTAAGTTTTAGTGGCATGTTCGTGAGTCTACACAAAGTTTGTTGTGATGTGAAAATCTGGTCTTCTGGAATTCTGAGTTCCTTGAGCTGCACAAATGTGTGAATGGAGCATTTCTTCCTGTTAGAAACATTTCTTGGTGGAGGGAATTTGTGAGATTTGTGGAGTTCCTCATTCCTGCATAGACTGATTTTGCACCCCTGTATTTAGGAATTACTGGTGAAGCAGATTTGCATCCCACATTCCAAGTTGTTGTAATCCCTGCAGTTTGGTGTTGCACTTTGTCTGATTTTAGCCTGTGCAGAGCTTCTTTCCCACTGAGACGTGTGGAACTCTCTCTCTTTGCTCTTGTGCTAAGTACTGTGTCACAGCTGCACAATGATATTTTCTCCAGACTGTAATTTGAAAGAGCATCCAAAGAGTCAGAGATTTTCTCTAGACTATAATTTAAAATAACATCCAAAGAGCGGATTGGATTTTTGTGTTTGAAAAGAGAATGATGAACAGTTTGTATGTGGGCATCTGAATTCCAGCTGGTTTATCTCAGGGTCTGTGGTTCTTTTCTCTCTCATTTTTGCCTCTGCAGAAAATTGTATTCATGCTCTTTGAGGATATTCTCTTGTCTCTATGCAGACATCTGTTGAATGACATTAGAAGCATAATCTAACTTTCTGTTTCCTTTGAGCTGGAGACACTCACAGTCTCCAAACCTTATTTCCTTGCTGTTCAGAGCTCTGAAAATATGTAAATAAAACTAAATACTGGTAAAAATCAGGGTTATAAATTCCAACTGCTTGTGTTCTTAATTCCTCAACCTTAGGAATCCCATCCTGTGAACTGAAAGACAAAATTTACTAGAATAGAAGAAATTCTCCTGGAGGGCAGCAGTAGGAGTGGTGGTATTGTGCAAAAAAACAAAATACAAGAAATTTATTCCAATAAAAGCTTTATAAAGTGCTCTTCAGTTGATATTCATGTAAAGAGATTCAACTTCCTGTTGTCCCAGATCAATCAATATTAAAGATGTGTTGACTTTAAACTGTTCTCCCAATGGGAATCATAATGATTTTTCACAGGCAAACCTGTTTTCAAATAAATTAGTGAAAGGACCATACTTTGGAGTCACAGTCTTAAAAGACACACATTGGATCCAATCAGAGGGAACAAAAAAGACTGATACACACTGTTTACAGGAAATTTAATATTGGTAGTCTTGGAAAAGCTCATGCATGCTCAACAAAGCAGAGGGTCTCAACAGTTGTAATAAATATCCAAGCCAACAGCAAGGCTGCTTTAAACAGAGTGCAGCTGAATTTAATGCTTCCAGAGGCACTCTGTGACAATACTGATAAGCTCCCTGGTGGTAAATGATCGATTCTGAGGACTAGCAGTGGCTGAGTTTCTAATAACCTAATCAGCATCATATGAATCAGTAATTTACACAGCTGTAACACATATAAACTCAGGAAAACGAGCAGTCACAAAGATTAATTAATAGAAGCGGAGAGGTTCAAGTTTTAGGAAGCAATAATACTTTGTTTGCTAATCTTAGTAAAAGGATATTTACGATAAATTGCTGATGTAATTTAAATTAAATACCTACACTGGACAGCATGTCCTGGACATGTCCTGGACATGGTATTTCAGTGGTTGAACTCCTTCTCACACTTCAGTAAGTCCTCCATGCATTTGCTTTCTCCATACATCTGTCATAAACTCACAGGGCTTCAAGAGACCTGTTTTAATAATACCGATGAGCAAATTCACTGCAAGGTTACACATCTTCTCTTTTGAGAAGAGGAGGGCAAAGAGTCAGTCTGCATGCAGAAGACATCACTGAAAACTGCTCTTACTTCTCCGCCTTAGCTCTTTATCTCGAAAATTTCAGTCTAGTCAGTCTACCTCTCAGCATAATGCATTGCTATTTACATTTATGACTTTTGCTGTATACAGATGGAGCTGTTTGGAAAACACGTATGTGTGTAGACACTAGAAAGTAAAAGATACTACCTCACTGAAAAGCAAGAAACGTTAGAGACAAATGCTACACTTCAGAGAGGCAAACAACGTTTATTCTTCAGTGTGTTATACCATTTGCATAGCAAGTCATAGATAAAACGCATCACCTGTCCCCAGTTCCATAGTCGAGACTAATGTGAAATGAAACTTTGTGAATCAAACCCTGAAACTTTAGCTGATGTCTTTGGATAGGATCCATTCAGAACCCACAGCTGGATGACAGGAATGAAATCTCTTCATCTCCAAATCCCTTGCTCGCCGTCACCCTGCATTTCAAAGCGCCGTGGTGATTTTGCCTGGATAAGACGCCGCGGTGGCGGACAGCTCTCCGGTTTAGCCCCTTTCGGGGGACTGCTTGCGAAGGGCAACGGCGGAAAGAGAAGCGTCTCTCGCTCCCTGCCAGCCGTCCCCACGGCGCTCAGGCGCTGGGACACTCTGCGGTGGCGACGGCGGCTCCGGGATCCGCGTCTCTCGGGGCTGAGACGTTTGCCGGCGGAGAGGCGGGGCGGCTCCTCCCAGCGACAGGTATAAATCACGGCTGCTCCTCGCCCCGGCTTCGGCTCCGCCGTCCGCAGCCGCGGAGAGAACAGCACCGAGGCCGCTGGACAGCGCCGGGGGCTCTGCGAGCCCAGTCCCGGGCCACTGCCGGGTGGCCACTGCGGGCCCTCGCCAGCCCTAGCCCCGAAGGCATCTGTCCTGGTGTCTCCAAGGCTCAGGATCATGCCCTCCTGTCCATCCGGGGAAAGGCTGGTGCAAGGCGCTGAAAGGTAGCGGCACGGGATTTTTTATCCACCCGCCTCTCCCTGCGCCGGCAAACAGTGCTGCTTTGCGTTTTTGAGGGAACAAAATTCAGCAGAGAAAAAGAGGGAGGACGAAAGGTGGGAGGAAGGGCGAAAAAGTTAGCTGACTTGCAGAGAGCTGAAGCTTTCTAGTGTCTCTTACTGCACCTTCCGCTGAAGACCTTCAGTCTTCCCGAAGGTGGCAGATGGAGACAGAACTGCCTCCTGAACTCACAGCAATGCCCCTCGGGGGAAATGGGAGTGCCCAGCTGATGCCAGACACAGCCCTGCTGCCCCCGGAGCAGGCCATGGCTATGTTCATCGTCCGCTGTGTAATCCCTTCTGTTTACCTGCTCATCATCACTGTGGGCTTGCTGGGCAACGTCACACTCATGAAGATCTTCATCTCCAACAGTGCCATGAGGAGTGTCCCCAACATCTTCATCTCCAGCCTTGCTGCCGGTGACCTGCTGCTGCTGGTGACCTGTGTGCCTGTGGATGCCTCCCGGTATTTCTCTGAGGAGTGGCTTTTTGGGGAGGTGGGCTGCAAGCTCATCCCTGCCATCCAGCTCACCTCAGTTGGTGTGTCTGTCTTTACCCTCACCGCCCTCAGTGCTGACAGGTATGAAAACTGGGCTACCCCTTTTCAGCTCTCTGCAATTTGGGCTAAGACTAGCCAGAGCTGTCATGGAAGGTAAAGCACCCCTTTGATAAGATATCACTGGTTTGCAATCCCCTCATTCCAACATGTGAGGTTCTCATGCTTCTCTTTCCCTCACTGACTGATGGCAAACCTGGTAGTAATAAGATAAAAGGCTTCTGTAAACAAATGCACCTGGACCTCCATCTTCCAGAGTGTCAGCTGCAGGAACAGGGTTTAGTCCTGTCTTCTGCACCTCTGGGCAGTCCATGTATTGGAATCTTATTAATTCAGAAAGTTTTCAGATGCTAAATATCACGCATGCCAAGCTACAGTGGTATGTATCAGGCAGTGAGGAGCTTAAACCGATACTGTTAATCAATATGTTTCTTTCTGCAGAGAAAATGTGTGTGTGTGTGTGTGTGTGTGTGTGTGTGTTTGTTACACAGAAGAGCAGGTTACCAGAAGCAGCTGCCAGAACTAGTGCTACCTCTCAGAGTTCAAAGGAACCAAACTGTTCTGTTGCAATTGTCAGTCTTAAACTTTTGTTCAAACTATTAATTCTGGCTTCTTCTGAATTTACAGAAACTTGTCAGATTAGGAAGAAAAAAAGAGACAATCTCTAGGTTTTTTTTCCTCCTAATTACTCTAAACGAGTACTGAAGGATTTATCACAACAACTGGGTGGATGTTGGACTTTGTTTCAGGCTCTAAAGGACAAAATCTTGCAGTGGAATTTACATCCTTAAATTAAATGAAAATATTTTTTTTCTTCCCTTGTCTGAGCAATTTTATTTATTTTTATCCAGAAATTATAATGCTTAGTTCCTTCTCCGTAGGAATGACTCTTTTTCTTATGCTGCATTTTAAGCTGAACAAATACATTATGTTGGTATATGATTGAAAGGCTTGAGTTTAGTAATATATCTTCACACTTACAGTAACATTTCCTTAAAACTTTATTTTTTTTTTAATAAAGCATAACTGTAAATTTATTTTTAATTTTTTTTTTAAAGTCAATTCAGGAAATTGTTTGATTTTACCTGAGGGTAGTCTTCAGTCGTCAGCAGTTTCAGTGATGTTTGAATCAGCACCTAAAATACTTGGATATGAAGACTGTGTAATTGAAATGGAAAATAGATTATATTTTTGAAGAAGAGCTTGCAAAATATATCTTAAAGTGAACACCTGTAACCCTCTGATTACCTCCTTTAAAGAATATGACAAGAACTGTCCTTGGAGAGCCAATCAGACTGTGGTTTTATTTCTGCCCCATTCCCACTGTTTAAAAGTATGATTGTGGTATCTTATTTGAAAAGGGAAGAAGCTATTTGCAGAGGAGATCATCTTTATAGTGGAATATAATGTAAGGCAATGCTGGTGATTTAATATTTAAGGATCCATTAATTTACTTTTTATATAGTTTTGGGGCATTCATTGTTTGCTTTTCCCATATTTTATATCCTCCTTTTAATAAAATTAAAGATTCAAGAAATAATAATGCTGAATCTGTTTGCACTGAATGCATTTAGAATTACACATTGTAGAAAACAGCTACAGCTTGTGTGTTGTGGCCATATGAGATCATTATAAATATGTTCCTTCAGCATTTTGGAGTTCACAGTATATACAAATATCAGAAATGGTTATATTAAGAATTTAACAAGTCTGTCTCTTTAACCTCTGCAGCTGCATTTTCAGTTGCTGAGAATGAAAACCATTTATTTTGCAATCAGAAGAGCAGCTACTGACTTCTGCTAGGGACCTGAGTCATCTTTGAGTCAAGTTCACTGGACTTGGGTCTACTTTTTTGTTTGATACTTGTGCTCAGCTAAAGGGAGGCACTGGTGTGGAGAGGTTTTTGTCACAGTGGTTTGTAGCTAGATCCTAATGTGTGCTATCTTGACTTGATTACTTATGGGTAGCTATGTCAGCAGATCAGGAGTGATGGCAGCACCCTACATTTGGGGCTGAGGAGGCAAGGGCTGGCTAGGAGCAGTATTTTCTCCATATAAGCAGATCTAGCATAGAATGTTAGCATTTTGAAAGCAGTGATACCACTAAAAAGGCTCCATTATAATCCAGTACATAAGTGGTATACAATATCTGCTTGGTGACACCTTCTTTCACATATAATGCATTGGACTGGATGATCTTTGAGGTCTCTCACAACCAGATATATTCTGTGATTGATATATGATCATTAAAGTCTTTCCTGCTTTTAACTCCCTGATGCTACAGACTGTATAGAACTCCAGACACAGATTACACTAAGGAACAGATTTAAAAATATTTAGAGTTCTTTACAGTGTGCTTGCATAAATTAGAGTAAGAGAAGTTGTCTTGGTTTCCACAGTGTAATTAAGTGCTTATTGTTTAGGTGGAACTTCTGCATGATGAATTACACTTGTGTGATATCATAGAATCTTAGAATGGTAAATTTGGAAGGGACCTCAAATATCATCTAGTTCCAGCCCTCTGCCATAGGCAGGGACACCTCCCACTAGTACAGGTTACTCAAGGCCTCATCCAACCTGGCCTTGAACACCTCCAGGGAGGGAGCAGCCACAACCTCCCTGGGTAACCTGTTCCAGTGCCTCACCACCCTCACTGGAAAGAACTTCTTCCTAACATCCAGTCTAAATCTCCCCTCTGCCAGTTTAAACCCATTGCCCCTTGTCCTGTCATTACAAGACCTTGTAAATAGTCCCTCCCCAGCCTTTCTGTAGGCCCCCTTCAGATACTGGAAGGCTACTATAAGTTCTCCTGGAAACCTTCTCTTCTCCAGGCTGAAGAGCTCTGACTCTCTCAGTCTGTCTTCATAGGAGAACTGCTCCAACCCTCTGATCATCTTCGTGGCCTTCCTCTGGACCTGTTCCAACTCCATGTCCTTCCTGTGCTGGGGGCTCCAGAACTGTACACAGTATATATTTAACAATAGCAGGTACAGAAGCAATAAACTGAATGATCATTACCTGCCAACTGAAGATATAAGGAAGCAAATGTAGTATTCACTGCATATGTATCTTTCCTGAAGTTGCTTTATTTCAGAGGTTTTTGTTGGGTCTTTTTGTTGCTGAATTCCCTCTCAGTGCCACTAGTGCTTTCAATGTGACAAATGTGCACCTTCTATCTGGAAGCTTCATTATCTAGCACTCAGGTACTTCTCAGACTTCCCTAGAGCACAGTTGCAGATTGAATTCTCAGCATGCAGCAGATCCACCCAGGGGCACCCATCCCAGGAATAGCAGGGGGTCCCATCCAACAGTCCTTCTCACACTTCAGCTCTTGTGAGTCTGGCATCCAGATGTGGGCAGTGATTCCCTGCTGCACCCCCACATATTTTGGGACAGAGGAGGAGGGAGAGGTCATCAACAGTGGTGGGAATGGTGGCAAAGGAAATGATGCAATAGTGGCACTAGTGGTGCAGTGTTTAGTGTCAGAGGAGGGTGCAATGTCCCTTTCCTCTGGGGTGCCAAAGGCAGCGTAGGATCACTGCTGCTGAGCCAACTGTGTCCTGTCATTGCCAAGCAGGAGATGTGCAAGGGCAACACCCATGCCCCTCATGGCCCCTGCTCCTATTGATTTTAGATTGTTGTGAAGAAACCAGACCACTTCTAAAAATCTTAATCCTTCTCACATTTAAGAACCTAAGAATAAAACAGAAGGGGGATCACAGAAAAAGAAAACCTAATAATTACAGTGGGTAAGTGGGTACAGAGGAAGGATGTTGAGAGGGAAAAAGAGTACAAAACTAAAACAGGAGTAAAATAGAGAATTGGAGGGGTTGTAGGGAAGATGACTTCCAATGCAAATCAGGACACCCTGAAAGTGCCCAGAGAACTATTGCATGATGGCCAGGAATGCACTTCCTACATGTGTAGTGGTTCTGGGAGTTACCCACCCACCCCCCACACTCAATGAATTCACCAGACTAGACTCAGCTTTCTGGAAGTTAAGGAATGAAGCTTTATATTCACAGCTTAGCACAGTATACAAGAAGATGTTTACAATATATTACAATTATTTACAACTTATACAAGTTAGAAATAATACAGAAACACAATACCCCTCCCAACAGAGTGTCCAGGAGGGGCTCCCAACCACCCTTCCACCTTCCTTTCACCCCCCTCCCTTACCCCAAAATCTACCTTATGTGCAAGGTGAGTTGAAAGAGTCAGCAGGTGGGGTTAGAAAGAAAATGGTTAGTTGGTTTACACAGATCCAGCTAGAGGCAGTTAATAACGGCAGAAGTCAAGGAGAAACACAGACTGCCTTATCTATTTGTGTGTCCTTGTTTTTATACATCTCAGCAACTATAAGTGAAGTAGACATCATCATTGTTTTTTGGTTTTTTTCATGGCCTATAATTTTTATCATTAAAATATTCCAATTAGCCTCAAACCAGCACAACATGGAAATAAAAATGGGTCTCCTATCTAGCCTGTTTCTCCAGGGGTCATGGACTGTAGTTTTGGTCAAGGGTAGTGGATGTTAATGAGAAAATCTCAGTTCTTGGTGTGGTCTTGGATAAGGAGGATAAACATAAAGAGGTGAGAGAAGAGTAGCCAGAGTGACTGCAGCGTGGCACACACAGGGCAAAGTTGTGGCACCGTCTCCTCACTGACAAAGGGACAGAAACCAGGGATGAACCCAGCTTGAACTATGCATGACTGAACCACATCGTCAACTTTTCCACTGCTTCAGGGAGTGTTTTCCCAGTTTACATCTCTGGTGTGCCATGCAGTTAGCTCAGAGTGCAAACTAAGCTCATTGGGGATTCTTCACCCTCTTCTCAGGGCTGTTTTGTGCCCAAGAAGAACTGTAGGATAAAGAACTAGAGCACAAGTACAGAAAGGTATTTCCAAGATGCCTTTTGAAGCTAGAGTCCTGGATGAGTCATAAAACTTAGTCTGGAAAAGTAGCTAAAAAAGCTCAGTGGGCAGCAGCTCCAGAATGAGTGCAACAGTGTGCATCCCTGGTCATTGTTGCATTGTTGCACATGCTGATAAAAAACAATTATATCAGAAAAGTGCTAAGAGACCTGAGGTGAACAGATATTGAAGAAATAAATTCCAGCTTACAAAAACTTTAGATTTGTCCTACGTAGTCTTTCCTTTTCTCTTTGGCTGTCATTATTGTCTCATTTTAAAGTTTTATATAAAAATAGGATTGAATGTTAATTCTGCTACTTTTTGTAGACTGAATTTTCTTTCTAATGAAGGGTTTAAAGGTATTAACAATAATACAAGTCCTGCTACACTCTAAAGACAGTGATGCTGAATAGTGGAGCAGCTGGCAGTACTGAAAGTAACATCTTCTTTGTGTTCTTCATAAAAACTGTGACAGAAAGACACATACTTGATTAATCAGGTAACAAAGTTTGTTGTTTGGCTTCTGGTTTTGTTGTTTGTTTTTTTTTTTATTCACATGAGGGCCATGGTTCCTGTCCTATATCTTAATAACAAAGGAATTTGAAAATCTGTATTCATATTGAAATAGCTAAGTAGAGTTCCTGGATGAGATGCTAAAAATGTATCACAGAATCACAGAACTGTTGTGGCTGGACTAGACCTCTGAGATCAAGTCCAGCCTATGACCTAATACCACCACACTGACTGGACCATGTCACTAAGTGCCAAATTCAATCTTTCCTTAAACACCTCCAGGGACGGCGACCACCTCCCCGAGCAGTCCATTCCAGTGTCTAATTGCCCTTTCTGTGAGGAACTGTTTCCTAACATCCAGCCTAAACCTCCTCTGGCACAGCTTCAGGCCACACACCGTCATCATATCACAAGTTGCCTGGGAGAAGAAACTGACCCTCACCTTACTACAACTTGCCTTCAGGTAGTTGTAGAGTGAGATAAGGTCTCCCTGAGTCTCCTCCAGACTAAACAACCCCAGTTCCCTCAACCTCTCCTCATCAGGCTTTCCCACCAGTCTCGTTGCTCTCCTCTGGACCCGTTCCAGCACCTCAATATCTGTCTTGCAGTGGGTGGCTCAGAGCTGCACACAGTGCTTGAGGTGAGACCTTACCAGTGGTGAGTAATTGGGCAGAATTACATCCCTAGTCCTGCTGGCCACACTATTCCTGATACAAGCCAAGATGCCATTGGTCTTCCATGCCACCTGGCACACTGCTGGCTCATGTCCAGCCAGTTGTCGATAGCACTCCCAGGCCCCTCTCTGCCAGGCTGCTTTCCAGCCACTCATCCCCCAGCCTGTAGCGCTGCATGGGGTTGTTGTGGCCCAAGTGCAGGACCCTGCACTTGGCCTTGTTAAACTTCATACCGCTGGCCTCAACCCATCAACCCAGCTTGGCCAGGTCTCTCTGAAGTGTCTTCCTATCTTCCAGCAGATCAACACCCACCCCCAACTTGGTGTCATCCGTGAATGTACTGATGGTAGACTCGATTTCCTCACCCAAGTCATCAGTAAAGATGTTGAATAGAATTGGGCTCAGTACTGATCCCTGGGGGACACCACTGGTCACTGGACACCAGCTGGATGCCACATCATTTGCAACCAATCTGTGCCCTCTCCTATACATATGAACAACTGAACTATTTGATCCAAGATTTTTTTTGTATGTTTATTTGCTTTAATTTTGGAACATTGCAATTTTTATTTTTAGAAGTGTGGAGAGGCTTAAAACCATTTTGTGCAAGTTTAGTATCTATGTGCTGACTCCTGGCTACAACTGATATCAAAATCCATTATGGCTTGGTTTGCATGCCTACTGCCTCCTGCTTCTGAGGTGACTCTGGAAATGTTTGGACGACATTTGGGGCTGTGAAAAGGTGCTCTAGTAACTCCATCAGTAATTTTCATTAGTAGAATAAATCTTGATAAAAAATTATTTGTAGTCTTTTTCAGGATTTATTTGATGCTTCTTCTTTATTATGTTAGCTGCTGATTCAGGCTGAAACATAGTCATTGGAGACCTCTACAATGCTGATTTATTCCATGTTGTGGAGTAAGTGAAGTAGGGAAGTTGACAAGATTTCCTTTTGAGCTCCGACAATTGACAAGGACTGAAGAGCCTTGACAAGGGAAATACTATTAAAATATCCTGAAAATTACCTACAATTAACAAAAGATGAAATAATATCTGTATAAAAGAAAACCAATGCCTTCACTGTTTATCCTAGGTGGGAAAACAGAATTATATGGACCAATAGAACAATGACATCTATGAGTATATCTCTTAGAAACCCTAACTCTTGAGGTAAATGTATAGAATGAATGACTTACTGAAGTATGTTAAAAGATACGATGGTTCAGATGTGTCACTGCAGGCTGTAACTGTATGGTTACCTGCAATAACAGGCAAAGCAAAAGAAATTTAGGAGCTACTGAGCAAACTTTGTCTCTCACATTATTTATATATCTTTTTTCAGCTCACCCTTTAGTGTACATGTACAAACTTGACTCACAAAATAAAGTTTGCCAGAATACCTTTGATGAAACTAGGACTTGTTTTTCAAAGTTAGACAGTGAAGCCTTTTCTTACCTGTGTCCCCTGTTCCTGACTCCCACATCCACAATGTTTTCATTTGTTTCTATCTAATCTATGCACCTAAAAGGAATCAGATGGAAAATATTCCAGAAAGGACAATAGATGGCAGCCCCAGCCCTCCACACAACACTGATGAAGGAATTTTAGAAGTAGGGTAGATTAGGGAGTTACCTGTTGGTAGGTTTGTCCAAGTCAGGGAATTCAAATCAGTTGCTGGAGAAGTTCCTCTTGTGACCTTCTATGCGTCTAAAAATGATTTCTCAACAAATAACATTTTCCTCCCATGTGTGGCAAATGTTTCTCAAACTTCATACAGACACACACATCTGTTAAACTTCTACCTCTGTGCACGTGTCTCTGTGCACATGCCCTGTGCTCTTCAACTCATATGAAAACAGGTTAGTTCTGAGAATGGCAGAGTGAGGATCAGCTGTGGTGTTTTTCCTAGCCAGTATCAATGCAATGCTCATGTTGTGGTGGCAGTAGTCAGCTTTGCTTAGATTAATGCAAATACTAGTGCCTTTTGCAGGCTGCAGCCTAAACCCTAAGAAACTGTTAGAAAATCATTCCTGTTGTTTCTTTTATCAGTGCAGTAAGATCCTACCCCAGTTTACTTTTTTTGTTTATTCATTTTCCAGACTCAGTAGCTGGAAAACAACAGATCCAGCTGAATTCTTACCAAGCAGGCCTGGACATGAATCTCCATACATTTATCTTATTTGTTTGCCTCTCCCCATAACATGATACACAATTCCTTTATAAGTTGCATTGCATTGGGTTTATTGCATTGAACTCTTGCAATCCTCAAGTTTGCATTTAGCAAGTCCTGAGATACTATGTCAAAGATCGAATATGCTCAACCAGCGCTCTCTAGGAAAGATGTGTTTTCTGTGATGATAAATTTATGAGAGAATAAATTTTATATATATATATATAGTAGAATCATAGAAATATGGTCTGGTTGGAAGGGACCTCTGAAGGTCATCCAGTCCAACCCCTCTGCAGTCAGCATGGGCATCCTCAACTAGATCAGGCTGCTCGGAGCTCTGTCCAGCCTCACCTTGAATATCTCTGGGAAAGGGGTCCCAACCACCTTCCTGGGCAATCTGTTCTGGTGTTCAACCACCCTCATAGTAAAGAATCTGTTCCTAACATCCAATCTAAATCTGCTCTTCTCTAGTTTGAAGCCATTGCCCCTTGTCCTATCACCACAGGCCTTTGTAAACAATCTCTCTCCATCCTTCTTGTAGGTCTCCTTCAAGTTCCAGAAGGCTGCTATTAGGTGTCCCTGGAGCCTCCACTTCTCCAGGCTGAACAAACCCAGCTCTCTCAGCCTGTCTTTGTAGCACAGGTGCTTCAACCCCCTGATCATTTACATATCTCTCCTCTGGACCTGCTCCATCTGGTTCATGTTCTTCCTATATTGAGGGCTCCAGACCTGGATGCAGTACTCCAGGTGAGTTCTCACCAGAGCAGAGCAAAGTGGCAGAATCACCTCTCTGGATCTTCTGGCAATGCATTTTTTGATGCAGCCCAGGATGTGATTTGCCTTCTGGGCTGCAAGCTCACACTGTCTGCTCATGTCCAGCTTCTCGTCCATCAGCAACCCTCAGTCCTTTTCCACAGAGCTGCTTTCTATCACCTCATGCCCAGACTGTATTGATAGTGAGGAGTGTTCTGGCCCAGGTGCAGAACCTTGCACTTGGTCTTGTTGAACCTCTTCAGCTTGTCCAGGTCCCTCTGGATGCTATCCTGTCCCTCTGGTATATCAGCAACACCACTCAGCTTGGTGTCATCTGCAAACTTGCTGCTGGTGCACTCAATCCCACTGTGTAGCATTGATAAAAATATCGAACAGCACAGGCCTCAGTATGGACCCCTGAGGGACACCACTTGTCGCTGCTGTCCACTTGGACTTCAAGCCTTTGAGCACTACCCTCTGGATGTGACCATCCAGCCGATTCCTTATCCACTGAACAGTCCACCCATCAAATGTGTATCTCTCCAACTTGGTGATTAGGATGTTGTGGGGGACCATGTCAAAGAATGTGCAGAATGGTAGAACTTTCAAATGTCCTTCCAAATAGGGATGATTTTATCAAATACTCATTTTAAATAGCTTAATTATAGAAGAATGGGTGTATTTCTCGTATGGGTTTTGCTATAGAACCATTATTCCTGACTATATAGTCCTGCTGGTTAAGTATTTTAGTTGTTTTTTTCCCTTATATGTTCTACTGAAACAAGACACATGCAATCACAATTCCTGTGTCTAAATATGTATTTCCACTTGTAACTTCTAAATCCATGCCGAGGTTCAACCCTATTTGACAGTACGACTATAAATAGCAAGTGAGTACCTACTAGTTTATAGAACCATGGAAGGCAAGAAGAAACCCACTTTGTTGTCTGTCAAAAAGAAGCTGCATTTTGGAATTAACTTGACGTAATTTGGAAGATGATGGAGAAATTAACCAAGAAACCAACAATCCATAGGAACCTTAGTATAATTACATCTACTGCGTGTAGAATTACTTGCATATTTCCTGGTTTGTACGAGCATATGTACAAACAAAACTGTGTGTGTATAAACATGAAAGATATGGATTATTCTGACATACTGTCATTTTCTGGAACCCTCAGCACAGGAAGGACATGGAAGTGTTGGATCGGGTCCAGAGGAGGGCCACGAAGATGGTCAGAGGGCTGCAGCAGTTCTCCTATGGACAGGCTGAGAGAGTTGGGGCTCTTCAGCCTGGAGAAGAGAAGGCTTCGAGGGGACCTGATAGTAGCCTTCCAGTATCTGAAGGGGGCCTACAGGAAGGCTGGGGAGGGATTATTTAAGAGGTCTTGCAACGACAGGACAAGGGGCAATGGGCTTAAACTGGCAGAAGGGAGATTTAGACTGGATTTTAGGAGGAAGTTCTTTCCAGTGAGGGTGGTGAGTCATTGGAACAGATTGCTCAGGGATGTTGAGGCTGCTCCCTCCCTGGAGGCGTTCAAGGCCAGGTTGGATGAGGCCTTGAGTGACCTGTACTAGTGGGAGGTGTCCCTGCCTGTGGCAGGGTGTTGGAACTAGATGATCCTTGAGGTCACTTCCAACCTTACCATTCTATGATTCTATGATTTTGTATCCTATGATTCTGTTTTGCTCTTCACATGGATGTCCCGAATATTGTTAGTTTTTCTTTCCAACTACTCTTCACATTTTTTTCATTTGTTTGTCTCTTAGTGTCATGTTTGTACTTTGGCTCCAAGTTTATTTGCTTGTTTGTATTTTTAAAACATCTATATTCACTTTTCCAACTGTGATGTTTCAATGTTTTTTGGTTTTTGTTTTTTTTAACATGGTGTGTGGTTTTTTTTTTCCATCTACACCGATTTCAGTGCAAACTAAGAACAGAAGATGCAAATGAAATGGGACTGGAAACAAGTTTGAAAGCGACAGTGTAGCTTTCTAGGCAATAATACTGAAGCAAATAAATTAAGTTGCAGAATTTTGAATTTAGAGATTAGAGATTCATGGTCTCTATTCTCAAATGGCAAAATCTAAGTCTATTCCAGATAGATTGAGGTTGGTTGTTTAATTATTCCTGGCTTGTAACATTTCTAAAAATCATCTGGCCATGTAGTGTTGTCCTTAATAGTTACATTATCTGCACTGAACATATTTTAGTCTTCGGTTTTCTGCTTCCAAGCACTTAAGTTTCTGTAACTGGTTTTTTTCACTGAGCTTCTGTTCCAACAGTGACAATTTTATGAGGTCTTCTCTGTTCAAATATGTATGGATATCATTGCTGGGAGACATGAAGTAAGCATATGGTGGATATGCAGATAAGCATGCATCTCTATTTCATCAGTCTAAAATCAGGGGATATTAATGGAATTTGGATCAAGCCCTTTTGAGGAAATGTTTCTCTTTCCTCAAATTCCTTTGAAATCTCAGGATTCAGCATTTAAACTCAGAAATAATGACAAGGTTAGGTGTGGTTTTCTAAGAGTTTGGGGTTTGGGTTTTTTTTCTCACAATAGGATTGTAGTGAGGAAGAAGTAGTAGAACTAAATGGACAGCAGAGCACTAGGGGACAGAGCCAAACAGCTTGTCTAACCTACTGCAATTCCTAATCTCTAACCTAGGTGTTTTCCTTTCCTCTTATCCACCCCTTGCAAAATGGGCAAGCTTGTGCTTATGTCTGTTGGCAGAAATCACAGATCCAAAGAAATGAAACTTTAAAAAAGTATTTACTGAGTTGGATTGCCTTTGTTATCAAAAATAATAGATGAAGATGGAGGATGTAGGAAGACAGAATTTACGTGAAAGCTTTTAATTAAAATCAAAGGCATATGGATAATTATTTCTGAACTTCATGGCAACCTGTAATTTTCTTTTTTCATCAGTGAAGTAAAGGAAAAGATAGATTTTGCTTATTAAAGTGACTAAATAATTTGCATCCTTGCTGTGATTTACCAGTGTTGTTTTATTGACAGAAAACACAGCGTGTAATTTGAATGGTTGTTGGTATGTTCTAGCCTTACATTCGTTTTATACAAAGGAAGACACCTGGTGTTCGTTTTGGGAACATTTCTAATTTCACTTTGAAGTTGATTTGATTTGTAACCTGTCTCTTTCTTCTCTGTGTCTTTTCAGAGCTGTAAAGAATACAACAGATTTGTTTTATAAAAGCACTTAGGGCCTTTTCCTTCCTGTTGGCACCGACTACTGTTCAGGGCTATGTCCTGGGAAAAAAAGAGTGCCATCTTGCAGTCAGATGAAATAGCAAGCAGAATTTGTTAGAACTAAAGAACTGGGGGGTTGTGCTGAACACAGCTGTTTTTGTGAAAAGGGCCTTCTGCTCCAGTGCCATCCATCTTGGAGTCAGTTGTAGCTCGGGGGAAAACATGCTATTTGTTGAAGCAGCAGTATATGCCAATGCATAAATATGTGCCATTATCTTGTGCTCATATAAAGGCACGTGAAAAAGTCCACCTTCTAAATATCAACCAGAGCAAATGCTGCTAAAAAAAATTGTGACATGGTCATTATCTTGTGATCAAAACAGTTTGAAGCAGTGCAATGGGAAAGAGACAGAACACCCATCTGTAGTACAAAACATGACTTTTATGTCATCTGCATACTCACCCCTCTAAAGTCCCCAAAACAGATCTTCCCCAGCAATGTGAAGTCTTAAAAAAATGAGCAGATATAAGGATTTGACGTCACCTCAGATGAATGAAATGAAATAGAAGGTCTGTCTTTATATGATGAAATCAAGGCAGACAGCAATAGGGAGGAAATTATTGAATAATAACGTCACAGTTTGTACTGGGGAGCATTCATGCTTTGTGCAGAAGCTTGCACCCTTCATATGCTATAAAAGACTTCTTTACACCTTGGTGTCCAGGGAGTTTCTCATTGTGTATTAAAAGAAATGTAAATGTAAATTAACAGAGACAGTTCACTGGATTTCATTTTCTACTCCACTGTGTGGGTTAAGACACAGTAAAAATCTTCTCCCTCAATTCAGAAAGGGTATGAACATAAACAGTCATTTTTAATTATTTAGTGATAAAACAATTTATTACTTTCCTGAAAGAGGACTCTGTGACACATATCTACTCAAATATTATCCAAAGAAAGATTGCTAGGCTACCAACACAGTGCTCTGTTCCACATTTTTGTGGCGTGGCCAGTTGCACTGTTTGTTGCCATCCAACTCAAAGTTGGTTTTATCTTCATTTCCTCAAACATCTGCTCAAGGTGTTAAGGTCATATGCAGTGCCAGCCAAGACCTGCAAATCAGCCATAAAGAGTGTTTGTGATCACAAATTAATTTCTCAGCATTTCCTTCAGCAACTATGTTATATTTAGCCATAACCTAACCCTTGGTATGTATGAAGAAACTTACTGATACTGATTGTAGAGGTTTGGGTATTAATTGGCTGAGGCAGGAATTATAAAAATAGAATCATTTTTATTTTCCTGAAAACCCTGCCCCTGAACTATACACAGAACTAGTTAAGGTTTCTTTGCAGGCTCTAATTCAGTTGGGAAAATCTTCAAAGGGTGTTTATGCGCAAATTTAGAGAGGAAAGTCAGAAAATTGAAAAGTCTAAACTACAAACACAACTTTACCCCACTATAAGTCAAAGCAGAGAATTAAGGGACTCTACTCATGGAGGTGAGGTGGGAAAACCAGTGGTAATCCCTTGGTGAATTTCTCTCAGGAAGCAGCCTCCTGCAATTATCTCCAATCATGTGGATCTATGCTGCAAAAGTCCAGTCAGCCTCCACGATTTGTGGAGCGGCGCTGCCTCAACAGCACAGGGAAAACGAAACTGTTAGCATCTTTCCCAGCTCGGGATAGCAAGCAGGAAGTCAGTCTGCGGTATGCTCTGAGAGAAGCCGGGTCGGGATATCTCTGGCAGCTCTCTCTCAAATGGACCTAAGGACTTGCTGAGCTTGCAGATTTGCACAGAATGGTGCAGAAGTGGGGGACTGTCCAAAAGCAGGGATGGTGCAAAAACGGGAGCTGTGCAAAGTGAGAGCTGTCCGAAAGCAGGGGTGGTGCAAAATGGGAACACCGTAAAGGCAGGAACCCTGTGCTTTTTCTCTCACTCTGCTTATGCTATGGCCATTTGCCATATACACTGGGTGTGAAGAATCCAGCCAATCACCAGCTGATTCCCAGTGTGGGCTCCCACACGAGTTGGTGCACATGTGGAAAAGATGCCTTTTAATGTTCCCCTCTTCAAGCCGGCAGTGGGGGGGGGTGGGGAAGTAGTTTTTGCGCCGCCTTCTCTTCCCCATTCAAACTTCTGGAGAAGGAGGGAAGAGAGGGGAGAAGAATTTGGAGTGCTCCACAATGCTGATATACATTTAGATTTGTGTATACATGTATATGTATCTACATGCGTAGATAGGGAACTTTATCATCAAGTAGAGACATCTAAATTACACTTCTCACTCTAAGCTCCTTGTGTAGCTAGCAGAGAAAAATAAGCAGCTCGCAAGGTGAGTTAATACATCCATAATCCAAATTACCCTTTGAAAATACATCTTCACTGACTAGGAAAAGCCTTAAGATAAATACAGTTATGTACCTGGAGTATGAATATTTCCTGACTCCCTTCTTATTGTTAAATGTTGCTTTAAATATTAATGAAAAATAATTTCATGTTTCTCAAAAAACTCTGCAATTTCAGATCCTGTGTTGGTTTGAGGCTAACTGGAGTATTTTAATGGAGAAAATTATATTGCAGGCTGAGAAAAGGAAAACAATGGTGATGTCTACTTCACTCATAGGCTTGCTGAGATATTTAAGAAAAGAATACAAAACAAAGATAAGCCACTCAAGCACAGCACTTGGGCTGTCTAGCAGCTTCTGACTTTTCTCCTCTCTGCTGGGTAACCTCACTAACCACTTTCCTTCTAACTCCCCTGTCCAATCCTCTGAATTCACCTTGTGCGTAAGGCAAACCTTGGGGTGAGGCGTAGGGGTGGGAAGAAGGTGGAAGGGTGGTTGGGAGCCCCTCCTGGGGTCTCTGATTTCTGGGAGGAGTGTTGTGTTACTGTATTACCTTTAACTTGTATATTTCTGTAAATGTTCCTGTATATAGTGTATATATCTGCTTGCATATTGTGCTAAGCTGTAAATATAGCTTCATTCCTTAGCTTCCAGCTGGCTGAGCCTAGTCTGGGTGATTTTACAAAGTGTGTGTGTGTGTGAACTCCCAAACCATCACAGATCCACTCCATGGATCCTAAACAAAATCAAAACTAGAAACAAAAAAAAACAAAGCAGCAAAAAATACTCCATCAGATAAAGCAAGTTTCCAAATTACTAGAGTTTGGACACACTAAAATATTTAATTATTAGCTTTTAATAAAAACATTAAAAACATGCTTTACTTTCACTTTGAGGAAAAAAAGTCCAAATAAATTTAAAAAAAACCCAAAGCAAACCATTAAGGTATCCTTGAAATCTTAAATATATTTGGCCATTTAAAACTGAGCTTTTCTTGTGGCAAGTTTCACTTTCTGTTATCTCTTCTAATCTTTTTATTTTTAATAAAGGAATTCCAGACCAGAGGCTACATCTCTTCATCTGGTTTGCTTTGCTGTGGTGTTATTTCCATTCTCTGCAATTCTTCCTGTTACCATTTATGAAATCGTCAGTGGTGCAAAGGTTTATATATAATCATATATTATGAGACAGTTTCCTAAAATGCAGTGTAAAGCAGCATCTTCCAGCTAATGATGTAGCAATGCTTACTTTATTTAAGAGGCCACTGGGAGCCATTCCTGCCTGGCTTTATGAAGATGTGGATGTTCCAGGTGTTCCAGCCTGTGTGCAGAAAGTTGCTGAAGTGGAAATCCAGGAGTTGACAAAGCTACAGGGTTTTAGTGGTCTGTCAAGAAGTAGTTAATGGTTATTATTACCCCAGTGGGGCTGGTGGAGTTTAAGAGTGGGAAAGCTGTAGTGATGGGCAGGGGAAAGTCCTGAGCAGTGGTATCAAAGAAATGGAACAAACTCTAGTGTGTATGTGGTGGTACAACAATGAGGTGGATGTAAGGAGGTAGGGTGTCCGTTAGGTGATTTGCTGTGGGGATTTGGAAAAATAAGATTGAAGTAATGGTTGCTTCTGTGCTTTCACCAGGCTGTCATGGAATGGGCGTCTACAGCCACAGGTTGTGTCCAGTGCTCCTTTTGCCACCTCTAATGGGTATATGCAGAGGAAGATAGAGATTTGGAAAATGCAGATTTAGGAAATGCTACCAATCTCTTGACGTTTCAAATAAGAACAAACCGTGACATTATTTTAATCAAAGGTGTGAAGTGACCTTGTGCATCACATGTTGAATTTGAAAAGTTACCTTTTAATTTGCATCTCTCTTGTGATCAATTTCAGGTATAAAGCAATTGTAAATCCCATGGACATCCAGACATCCAGTGCAGTGCTATGGACCTGTCTTAAAGCTGTTGCCATCTGGATAGTCTCCATGCTCCTAGCAGTTCCTGAAGCAGTGTTCTCTGAGTTGGCCTACATCAGTGATACAGATAATGCCACTTTCACAGCATGCATACCATACCCCATGACGGATGACGTGCACCCTAAAATCCATTCTGTGCTGATTTTCCTTGTGTATTTCCTTATCCCTCTTGCCATCATTACTATCTATTACTACCATATTGCAAAAAGTTTAATAAAAAGTGCTCACAACATCCCTGGAGAGTACAGTGAGCATTGCAAAAGACAGGTAAGCAATTTGCTTTTTACATCCTGATGAAAGATTTGTGTTCCATATACACTGATAAGTGAAAGTACATGAACTTTAAGATCTGAATTGTTGGATTTCACAAAGGATTAGTGCAATTTCCATTGTTTTCACAATTACTTAGTATGTAAATGAATACAAACAAGGAAAAATACTAATTCAGCACTGCCAATGCATATTTCTAATGTGAAGTGGGATTGGTGTATGTGCTTTTATGTGTTGGTACTGCAACCTTTCCTTGTGTTCTTAAAGAGGAACACTGTTTTTGCAGTTAGTTCTAGTGGCTTCACCTGTTTCTGTAGACAGCCACTCAGGGAAGAAATACGAAATTAACTTTTTGAGAATTGTCTCTACTTTCTTTGTGCTTAGAAATGAAAATCCTGACATACACCGGGAAAAAAAGTCTCAGGGGATCTAAGGTTCTTCTCAGACTAAGGACTGCTGAAAATAATGAACACAGAACAGGAACTGATTGGTTTTTTGCTCTCAAATACCATCCTGATCTTACATCTTTCTAATACTGTTTTCTATTATAAGTGGTATAAAACTTTTGATATAGGTTCTTTATTCATTTGAGACAAAGCATTTATAATGCTGGACAAAGCCAGCTTTCCTGTAAGGCACAGGAAGCAGTAAGAGCAACAAGCTGTTCTTTAACAGTGACACTTACATACACAAATGACAGCTTTTGCAGTGCAAGTGCCTCAAATTCTTTATTAAAAGCATTAATATTGATAGAGAAAATTATGTATGACCATTAAAACAATTTGGAAGAGTTTTCTCTGCCAGTATTTTAGAAAATGTTTTTATACCCTCCTTGCATATATAGAATGTATATTCTTTAAAAAGAGAGACCACATTCCCTCATGTCATTTTTGCTCAGTATTTCGTTTCTACTGTAGCCTGTTTCTTGTTAAAAATGCATAAATATTAGCACTTCATGTATTATTTTATTTTTCCTGTGAAATATAGAGAGCCTTTTGGCTGAACCCTCAGGATGGAAACAATACTTAATTTATATAGCATTTCTAAACTCATATGTATTTTCAAAGTAAGAACATGGTTTTTTCATTCTACTTATATATTTTTTTTCTTTTTGTTCATCTATGAGGTTCAGAAGAATGGAAAATTCCAATGTACTTGCATATCACCCAGCAAGTGGAAATAAATTCAGGCTATTGCCATCAATTCATGTTTCTTCAGACCGTAGCACAGAAGTGTAATATTCACCTTATACCTTTACACCTTTTTGTCTGCCTTTGCAATCTGAGTCCAAATCCTAACCAAATGTAATGTTAGAGTTTTCCTGTCTTTTGTGAATTTCCCACTGTTTTTTATTTAGATAGAGACCAGAAAACTACTTACAGATTTATTTTGCAGGTTTTGAAACTCTGTTACAATAAATTTCTCAGAAAACTGAACAAAGCCAGAAAATTTTCATGCCTGTGCAAAACTTTGGTCCCTAATGTATGTGATAAACCTTTTGAAAGGAGTACATGGAAGGTTTATGCCTCCCTTTGGGGCCTTTTCCCTGGCTAGTTTCTCTCCCTGTCTCAGTTTAGAACCACCCATGTAGGTTTCTGTCATTTTTTTTCAGTCACTCTTGATATCTACATTGTAATCCATTATACTTTAGCACTGCAATTAAAGTGTATTTCTTTCATGTCATTATTGAAGACTAACTTAACCTTTCACCTTATGAAATTTAGATGTTCCATACCGTGCAATGCAGTTTTAGTGGTTCCTTTAGGAGAGATCATAGAATGGTAAGGTTGGAAGGGACCTCAAGGACCATCTAGTTCCAACCCCCTGCCATAGGCAGGGACACCTCCCACTAGTACAGGTTACTCAAGGCCTCATCCAACCTGGCCTTGAACACCTCTAGGGAGGGAGCAACCACAACCTCCCTGGGTAACCTGTTCCAGTGCCTCACCACCCTCACTGCAAAGAACTTGCTCCTGACATCTAGTCTAAATCTTCCCTCTGCCAGTTTAAACCCATTGCCCCTTGTCCTGTCATTACAAGACCTTGTAAATAGTCCCTCCCCAGCCTTCCTGTAGGCCCCCTTCAGATACTGGAAGGCTTTCTTGAAACCTTCTCTTCTCCAGGCTGAAGAGCCCCAGCTCTCTCAGCCTGTCCTCATAGGAGAGCTACTTCAGCCCTCTGATCATCTTCGTGGCCCAGATGTGCAAGCTGAGGCATTTTGGGCAAAATGATGGGATGTTAGATATGGCTAATGCCTAGCACAGTCTTTACATTTTGCTCACAGTGTCTCTAGATTTGAAAGTCAACTGATTCTAAATATCTTTCTAACTGAAGCTAAGCTTCAACCTGAGCACTGAGATCTCATCAGAAAAGGTTATGTTTCATGACACCCTTTGATGTGTGCTTTCAGGCTAAAAACCAACTTTTACCTGGGTCACTAATCACTCCTGCTGCACATATCATAAAGAGCAATCTTCTGTAACTGCAAACAGCTAGGATCTTTCACTGAAAGTAAACAAATTGAGAAAAAGAAAGTAAATAGAAATAGTTATTCAGCTACTAAAGGAATCATTCTTACTGGCCTTACGCTAGTTGTTCAAGCTAATATAAAGCAAAATGCTCCGTGTATTAATTAAGTCTGTTTTATAGAGTAATTCTGTTCATTGCTGTTCATTTGGATTCTCTTCATCTTTTTAGATGGAAACTCGGAAACGCCTGGCAAAGATAGTTCTAGTTTTTGTTGGCTTCTTTGCTCTCTGCTGGTTCCCTAACCACGTGCTATACATGTACCGATCTTTTAATTACAGTAAGATCGATCCATCAACAGGACATATGGTTGTTACTTTAGTGGCCCGAGTGCTAAGCTTCTGCAACTCTTGTGTCAACCCATTTGCACTGTACTTTCTCAGTGAGAGTTTTAGAAGACATTTCAACAACCAGCTTTGCTGCAGGAGGAAAGTTCAGCGAGCGAGATCTGCCAGCTACTTGCACAACTCTTCTGCCATTCAAATGGCTTCCCTGAAAAGCAATACCAGGAACACGGTAACTAGCCTGACACAACTGAATGGGCACAGCTTGAAACAAGAAATGTCTTTATGATTTAAGAGGTGTGATTTTGGACTGTGGAACACATTTGAACTTTTTCTTTGCAGTTTGTAACTCACTTTTGGCTCTCATATGTTTAGATCGTCTGAGTCCTCAGGACAGAGAATCTGTCAAAGTCTGACCACTCTGAGGCTATTTCACACCTATTATTCATTTTAAAGAGAAGCGAGGAGAACATTTATTAAGAAAACAATACTGTTTTCATACTGTACTTTAAGGGAGATGTTAATGTTTAATATTAAAGCAAAAATAATGATGTCAATATTACTGTAGCTGATCTAACATGGCTTTAAAAAGTATGGATTTTCATATCTGAGAAATATGTATTTTTAGCTGAATATTGATCTAGGCACATGTCTTACTCTAATAGGTTTTGCATGACTTTACCTGTGCTGTGTGTGCAAGCATTGTTCATTAATACTGGTAGGCATTTTTGGACCCAGTTAAGGAGCCATTGCAATGCATAGATTCTAGTTTCAGATAAAAAAGATATTTAAGAAACAAGTGCCAGACCTCTGCCTCATTTAAATCTGCCTCATGTTTTCAATTTGGCAGACATACATGATGAAAATTTACTTTTTGGGGGGTTCTGTTTGCTGTTGAAATTCAGTGTCTGAAAGTTCATTTCTCTGATTTGTGATCCGTGACAAGCATGGGTTCAGATTGTTTACATGTTTTGTATTTGCTAGTACTAACTGATCTTAGGTGTACAGTGATAATACTATACAGCTAAGAAAAACACTGAGTGTAATGGGATGGCTGAAAATTCAAAGAGATAGATTTCTTAGTGACTTTTTCAGAAAGGGTATGTGGCAAAGCTTCATACAGCTCAGAGCAGTCTCAGAGTGCAGAACCCAGTCTCAAGCTACGCCAGGGGAAGTTTAGGCTGGAGGTGAGGAGAAAGTTCTACACTGAGAGAGTCATTGGCTACTGGAATGGGCTGCCCAGGGAGGTGGTGGAGTCACCATCGCCGGAGGTGTTCAAGGCGTGTTTGGACGTGGCACTTGGTGCCATGGTCTAGTCTTGAGGTCTGTGGTGATGGGTTGGACTTGACGATCTTTGAGGTCTCTTCCAACCTTGGTGACACTGTGATACTGTGAACCCAGACTGATACCAGGCAAAACCAAACTGAAGGATGTCCTGTGGGAATACACCTACCATACCCTTATAACTAGTGATCTTCTAGCCTGTGGGACCAGACAAGTTCTCTCCTGAAATAACCCCCAAGTGATGAGACATGGATAGCTGGCATTGTTTGCTCAGCACGAACTGCAAGTTGTTTGCTAGTCTGAGGAATGCTCAGCTACTGATGAAAACCTCAGCTTTTCAAGACACTTAGTTTTCCTAAAGGCCCTTGGGCATAAAAACTTAATACACTTCTGCAAATTCTAGCTTGGCTACCTAAAAGAAGCAATCTCCTGAGTCTTTTGTCAGTCATCCCAGTGCTGTGGACAGTGCCCAGATCTTTGTCGGAACTCCAGGAGGACATTTTCAAGGTACATGGTCAGAGATGGGATTAAAACAGCAGCAGGTGAGACTGGAGTTATCAATTCCCATCCTGTCCAGAATAAATTAGGAGAGCTTACTGCCTTCTGTTTTCATTCACCCTCTTCTGCTGGGGATACCTTATGCACAACTTGAAACGCTGCCCTGTTCAACTTGAAACCACCTAACTTTAATTAAAAAAAAAAAATATTATTTTTTCTTTTGGGTTGGTTCCACTCCCTCTTTTAAAAAATCAGTTCACATACCAATACAAATTTTCAAATAGACAAAATGATTAAGTCTTGCTGCTGCAAAACCTCAAGTAAGGCTACACTTAAAAGGTCTCAGGATTTTACCAGCTCTTGTTGAAAGAGCTGGTGGGGTTGGAGCTGATTCCTCCCTTATACAGCTATATCCTGTCAGAGTAAAAACCATGCCACAAGCCAGGTGAGAGTGTATCTACCTGTAGTAGTTTAGGAAGCTGTCACCCATAACTTTCTAACATTGCCTCATCCATCTTTTTTTCTCCATTTTGCCTCTTTCTCTTAATTCTGTGTGAGCCCCCATGTTCTCAGAACTCCTCCTTAATATTATGCTATTAACTCTTCCTGGATGCCAGACAGACTTTCAGATCCCTCTCTGCTGATCAGTTGAGTCACTTTTATTTATGGTTATTTTAACACCCACAAAACACAAAAGCTTAAAATCCTCCTTTCTCAATTCATGATGGTGATTGACTGTGATTATTTCTCTTTTATTTCTGCGTATTTTTTTCCTGGTTCCCCGCTCCTCATTTTGTTTGGCAACCTCTCTACACAAGCACAACATTTCATAGAACTTCTAAATTCATTGCAGTTTTTCTTTCCCAAAGGCATTTGTCTGGTGTAGACATTACCAGATGATACAGGTGCCCTGCTGGCAAAATAATAATCTAATTTATAGTGTATTTGATATTTATGTTTGATTCATATTCTTCACTCAGTCTCTTAAATTGATATATGAGGTATAGGAAGCATGAATCTGCCTTCTGGCAGAACTGCAAGCTACAGCCTGTTCTTTTTTCTCTTGTGCTGGGAAAATATTCCCAGGCTCTTTCTTGTCAGGAAATCAGCACAGGTTTGGTTCATTATTTCACAGGCCTAATGCTCAAAACCTGTTTTAAATATGGTAAATTGTATATGCCTCCTGTCAAATTCTTGTAGCATGGTGTGGGGAATTAGTTAAGCTGTTTGGAGCTTGGTGAGGTGTATGGCTAACCTCATATGGACATTTTAGAAGTGTCTGCAACTATACTTTTGTACACACTGTATATCAGTACAACTGTATGTGTGATGCTATTTCCAGACCATGCTGCCTGCTAACAATTAAAAATCTGTTTGTGGAATGCATTATAAACAGTATTTCTTTCTAACTGCAGTCAAAGAAACAATATGTAAACTGCACCATGCCAGTTTCATAGGTACTGCACTAATATCTGTGTCAAATTGTTAAAATACCATCAGATTCTTTTTTGCTGTTATGAAATTGCCTTTATTTCAGAAGGATCTGTTCTTTTCTATTGTAATCTCCTGAGTTTTGAGTTGATTTTGTTGAAAAATAATTTTGCAACAACTGAGAGAAATATTATCCACTCTCGCAGATGTAGAAAAAAAAGAGAATAGCTCGTACAAAATAAACCTGATAGTATTTTGTCACCCCACCCTGCCTGTACTGCAAACATTACAATGCTGAATCCTGAAATGTCAGTGTGATTGAATTCTCAAGAGATTGAGGTACATCATTTTGCATTATACTGTGAAATGATAACTGTCTTCAACAAAGCCACTTTGGTTTCCATACAGAACAATGCAACACACCTGCCCCACAGACATGTTTATTAACTCAGTCAAAACAGATTCACAGAAATGCAGTCACAGAAATGCAGTCAGTTTGGGAGTAGGAGGAAAAATTGTTTTCTCTTAATTTAAATGGACTCATACTAAGTTGAAGAGTCATGATGTTGATCACCATTTCTGTCTTTGCTTATTTATAAAACAAGATTCTGTAGCACAGTAATCAACCTTTTGGTGACGTCACCATTTAATTTCACAAAATTGCTGGATACCTTTGAAAATCCACCTACAGGGTTGTAGTACTTGTAACAACCACAAGGCCCTACATGGGTGCTTGGTGCTACCTGCTGCTGTTTTCTTCCCACTTTTTGGTACCATGATAATAAGCCTTCTAATTTTCCTACCTGCAAAAGGCTAGACGGGGCCCCATCCACTGTGCCAGAAGGGAGTATGAAGAATGAAAACAAGGATAGACTTGAAATCTGTGACTGAACAGGTTTAGACTGGACATTAGGAAACATTTTTTTCACAGCAAGAGTGGTCAGGCATTGGAATGGGCTCTCGGGGAGGTGGTCGAGTCACCAACTCTGGATATGTTTAGAAGTTGTTTGGATGTGGTGTTTGAGGATATGGTTTAAGGGTGAACTTTGTAGAGTAGGAATTATGATTTGACTTGATGATCCTGGGGGTCTTTCCCAACTGGAATGTTTCTGTGATTCTGTGATTCTATGATATGTCTTCAAATGGTCTTTGCTGGCTCAGAGATCACCAGCATGGCTGTATTTGGGCCAACACAGTTTGAAAGCATTAAACTTTTCATACATTTGGGGTCTGTGAGATCCCAATTGATTTATTGTCTCAAACAGGGTGGGACATGGCCTGATGATGTGGCTTAGAAGCACTGCAGTAGCGCCACTGAAAGGCCAATGTGCACACTGCACTCTGCACAGCTCTGGAGGCACCGCCCCTGCCCTGCAGCGGGTGATGGACGAATGGCAACCACAGGTTAGCAGCGGGACAGACTGCTTCACTCAGCACAGGCTCCACGGCCGGCCTGTTGCACTCCTCTGCACCGCTCCTCCCTGCTCCTCATTGTCTGTGCCACCCGCCAGATCTGCAGCATCCACCCCGTGGCTCCCACTGTTGCTCTGCTCTGCACTGTCTACTTGGCCAGGATGGTTCCATCTGCCCAGGCTGCTCAACCAGCCCTGCACTGCTCCCTTTCCGTTGCTGCTGCAAGGGTCCTTCTTTTCAAAACGTGTGCTTGCTGCCAAGAACTTGGTACTGTTCCTGTCATAATTCTATGAGCTGAATTCGGGAAATGGTGAGATCTCTTCCTTTGCTCCTTGATTCTTTTTCTCTCTCTGTCAGCTCCTCTCTCTCTCATTTCCCCTCTCCTTTTCCTTCCCACTTTCCTGGTGCTCTGGTCCAATCTAATAAACTCAATTAATCAGCTGCTTGGTGTAAGTTCACTTTTATTTGCTTGAAGGAAATTATTTGAATATTAGCGGGACCCTCCCTGAGGACCAGAGTTAGTACTGTATAGCTGGGTTGTAACAGGGTACCTTGGGATCTGTCTGAGAGAACAAGGTATCTGAATAGCTTCCCAAAGAGTTAGAAAGTTTTCTATTTCAAGCTATGGAAATAAAAAGCAAAATTAGAACCAAGAACAATTCACAGGCACATTCAGTCATTTCTGGGATTGGTTCTGGTCCAGTGGAGTGAAGTCTGCCTAACAAACTTGATTCCATGTTTTACCTTACAGCCCATTTTGCAGCCATTAAACTGGAAGGTTGGCACCAAAAGTATATTGCTTAGTTAGATCTGATTTTTATTCCTGATTTGGTTTAGACAATTGTTTAATTCAGTTTTGATAAGTTGTCTTCATTTGTAAATGTTTCTGACTTATTTCTGACTCACTGTTCTACCGCTGTCTTGGTAATTATCAAGAATGGAAAAGATTTCTGTTTGCTTCTAATGAACTTCTGGTAATTACTTTTATGGCGTATGTCGATAGGAAAATGACAATATATTTGAGACAAGAATGTGTGGCTTTTTTAAAAGCTCATATTCTTAGAGTCATAGAATCATTCATATTGGAAAAGACCCTTGAGATCAGGTCCAAACATCAAGCCTACTCTACCAAGTTTGCCACTGAACCCTATCACTAACCACCCTATCTAAGTGACTTTTAAACACATCCAGGATGGTGGTTCAACAGCCTCCCTGGGCAGCTGGTTCCAATGCCTGAACACTGTTTCAGTGGAATTTTTTTTCCTAATATCTAGCCTAAATCTACCCTGTTGCAGCTTGAGTCTCTTCCCTCTTGTTCTATTGCTAATTACCTGTAGGAAGAGACTATCACCTACCTCAATATATTGTACCTTCAGGTAGTTGTAGAGGGTGATAAGGTCTCTTGTCAGCCTCCTCTTCCTCAAAGTAAAGAGCTCCGTTTCCCTCAGCCACTCCTCACGAGATGTTCTCTAGGTGCTTCACCATGTTAGCTGCACTTCTTTGCACCCACTCCAGAGCCTCGATGTTGTTCTTGTCCTGAGATGCCCAAAACTGAACACAGTACTTGAGGTATGGCCTCACCAATTCTGAGTACAGTGGTACAATCACTTCCCTACTCCTGCTGGTCACTCTATTTCTGCTACAAGGCAGGATGCCATTGGCTTTGACACTTGGGCACACTGCTTGCTCATATTCAGTTGCTTGTCAAGTAGAACTCCCAGATCCCTTTCTGCCTGATAACTTTCCAGCCATACTTCCCCAAGCCTGTAGTGTTACATGGGGTTATTGTGGCCCAAGTGTAGGACCTGACACGTGGTCTTATTGAAGCACATACCATTAACTTCGGCCCATTGATCCAATCTGTGTAAGTATCTCTGTAGGGGTAGAGCCTTCCTACACTCAAGCAGATAAACACTCTTGAAGTCATCTGAAAATCTACTAATGGTGCACTCTAACTGTTCATCAGGATCATTGATAAAGATGTTAAATATAGGTGGTCCTGATAGGGAGACCTGAGGAAAACTGCTTTGTGACCGGCTGCCAGCTGGATTTAGCTCCAATGACCACCACTCTTTGGGCCTGACTGTTTTATCTAACAGAACATGTGCTCATCCAAGCCATGAGCAGAGAGAATTAATGAGAATTCCATGGGAAATGGTGTCAACAACTTTATGGAAATCCAGGTAGACAATATCCACAGCTTTTCACTCATCAGTTAAGTAGGTAATCTTGTCATAGAAGGACATCAGATTCATTATGACTTGCCTTTCATAAACTCGTGCTGATTGGGCCTGATCCCCTGGTTGTCCTTTATGTGGTGTGTAATGACACCTGAGCTGATCTGTGCCATGACCTTCACTGCCACTGAGGTCAGACTGACAGGTTTATAATTCCCCTTTGGAAAGCTAGCTGAACACCTTTGCTGAACACCTTTGCTGAACACCTTTGGAAAGCTAGCTGTGCTTGAGACAGCTAACTGTGATTCATTTGAACTACTAACAAAAGCGTCATATGAAGAAGAGTGTCATCAGCAGGTCAAGGGAGGTTCTCCTCCCTGTCTACTCTGCCCTAGCCAGCCCACATCTGGAAAACTGTCCATTTCTGGGCTCCCCAGTTCAAAAGAGACAGAGAACTATGGAAGAGAGTCAAGCAAAGGTATATGAAAAATATTAGGGGACTAGAGCAGCTTGCTTCTTCTTTTTTTTTTTTTTTTTTTTTTTTTTTTTGTGAGGAAAGAGACCTGAGGCTGTTTAGCCTGGAGAAGATTGAGAGGAAATTTTACCAGTGCTTACAGATATCTAAAGGGCAGGCTCTTAGCAGATGTATATTTTAGGTATAAAAGGTGAGTGCCTGAGAGTCCCATATGTCTTTCCATGTTGTCATCCCTCTCTCTGCAAACCCCAAACTTACATGAAACACACAAGCATATCCCAAGATCTGTCTTCTGTTGCTGAAGCTCTTTACAGCACCTGCTCTGGCCAACTAGTTGTTCCCTAATTGCCAGTGATGATTGTTGCTGGAGCACAACTGTTTCCAATGGCATGTACTCTCTCTTGGCCTTTTTGCCATGCTTTGTCTGGGCTTCTCCAGGGAGTGCCTTCCAACCTTATGTTATGCATAGCCTTGGAGATGTGAGAGTCTGGAGTTACACTTAGAGAGAAGGATAAATGATCTCAAGACAATGAAATGAAACCAATGTGATTTAAAAGCACTTCCGGTTCTAAAATGACAATGTACCCTTACCTTCAAGCATCCCAGTATCTGAAACTCAATGCTGCCAAGCTTCCATCAGTTTTGCCAATCTGGGAGCAGAGTTATCTAATTTCCATTACAGTGCACACATTTCAGAAAAATACAGCATATCTTTGTGTGGCCTTCTGAGTCTACAGCAACTTCTGTCATCTGACCCTGTAGCTGTGGGGAACGGAGCTAGCAGCTGTGAGTGAAACATCCCTAGGAGAGAATGCCACAACAGCCAAATACGGCTTTTAATGTGCACCATGCTCAGATAAACTGCTTTTCTCGTGTCTAGATGCCATCTGATTTAATTTCCTCTTTTGGCGAAGGTGGGTGCATTCACCAGGTTTCCCCATTTCCACTTTCTGATGCAAGAAGGAAAATCCAGGGTCTGTAGCAGTGTTCCATTCAGTGAAGGAAGGGCAACATTCTAAACCACCTTAGCCACCCAGGACTTGTGTGAATTCCTGTGCCTCAGTTTAAAACTGTATCTGTGGTTGCTCTCATAGTCTGGCTCAGCTGCTGAACCTGAGCACTGACAATGACGGAAAAGCTAAAATCACTGATGCATCTCACTTCTATTTTGATTGAGGTGTTATTGAGATTGTCATTCTATGATTATAAACTCTTCCACTGCTACAGGACTTCTCCTTATTCACTGCACAGGGCAGGTGTTACAGATAGCAAGGGTCCCTGTAAATCCAGCATTTCCTGATTCTGGATATCTTTACATAATAACTTCTATCTATGCTTTTCTTGAATGTTCTGTGTGAAGTTTACAGAGCAAGAGTGATTTTTTGTGGGCTTAGCCTTTATTGAAGCAGAGTTGCTGGGTGCCCCTGACAGTTTGTACCGCAAGAAGTCAGACTGTGTTTTCCAGCAGACTGGCCAATAGTAACAACAGGCTAGAGAACACGTTATAATTAAACATCAAAGCTTCAAATCAGCCTGTACCTGGACAGGGTTTAGTAGCGCCTGAGCAGAAAAGCAGCTAATAAAGACATTATTTCTGAATAATACTATTAAAACCTGAGCAGATGCAAATTCACAGTTTGCCTCTTTTGCCCACAAATGCAATAGAGAACAGAGGCTACGTGTGGAGGAGAGGAAATGGTCCTTTACACAGTATGTACAAGAGGGCCAGCATGCTGATGATCACATCCTACAATACTCCCAAATGGGCAAGCACGTGTTCAGAAGTTAACCAACTTTTCAAGTCTTTCAAGGATGTGAGATATTTTATGATGATTTTATGACAGTAGCAGCCTGAATAAGGTTAAAAAGGAAGCACATCTCTATAGAGTTTTCTACCTTTCAGTAGTGTGTATTCAAACAGTGGCTGCTGCAATGATGGCTGCTTACCAGGTAGTAGTGTCCAGCCTCCTCTTTAGAAATACCTATTAGTTTTCTGCAGCGGTGCTTGGGTTGTGGATTCAAGTGTGATCTGAGAAGTTACATGACAATGCATAGTATCAACAGTCAGCTACGTTTAGCTGTCATCAAGCAGAACTGTTGGCGTTTCCTGGTGGCACTGTCAGATCTGCAGTCAGACTGTGTAACTGGAGAAAACAGACAAACCAGATAAATTTTAAAGCCTCTTGTATGTAAAAAAATAAAAGGAAATAAGAGGAGTATTTTGTTACAATAATGGCAAGACTTTGGTCTTAACAATACAGTTATTTAGTACACTAACTTGTTATCTTACTGCCACCTGGCCAGTCTGCAAAACCTGATCATCATGTTGATCACATAGAAAACATTTTTTTTTTTTTTAAATGTAGGTATCTGTCTTATAGAAACCATTTTGAAAATACATAACAATCACTGTAGAAAACAGCTTGAACTTAACAAACTACTGCATCTGGAATACCGTGTCCAATCCTGCTGAGGCTGCATCTGGAATACCGTGTCCAGTTCTGGGCCCTTCAGTTCAAGGACAGGGAATTGCTTGAAAAAGTCCAGTGCATAGCCACAAAAATGATTAAGGGAGTGGAACATCTTCCTTATGAGAAGAGACTGAGGTTGCTGGGGCTCTTTAGTTTGCCTAGGAGACTGAGAGGTGACCTCATTACTGTTTAGAAATATGTAAAGGGTGAATGCCAAGAGCATGGAGCCAGGCTCTGCTCAGTGATGCCCAATAACAGGGCAAGGGGCAAATGGTGGAAGCTGAGGCATTGGAAGTTCCATGGAAACATGAGGCAAAATGACAGAACACTGGAACCAGCTGCCCAGGGGCTTTGTGGAGTCTTCCTCTTTGGATATGTTCAAGACCCACCTGGATGCATGATCTGGCAGGAGAGTTGGACTGGATGATCCTTTGAGGTCCCTTCTAGCCCCTAAAATTCTGTGATTCTCTAAAATTATATTGTAGGAAATGCTAGACAAGCAAATAACTAATTGCCATTTAGTCATTAATGTTTCCTGATGGACCTTAAGAGATAAAAAATTGCAGCTATTTATGACTTGAAATTTGATAAAAAATTATTTAGATCATGAGTCAAGAAGGGCTATTTTGTAAGACCAGCTGATTTTTCAACCTCCACTGTTTTGTACATTGTATTGTCCCTTACACAGCTAATGGATGAAGATGTGTGCCGCTCTAAATTCTTGCCCTGTAATGGCCTAATAATCGCATATACAAACTCTTGAGAGTGTCAGGAATTCTCTGAGAAGGAAGTGTTGGAGGGTAAGAAAATAGACAGGAAAAGTGTTTCTGGGTGATTAGTTTTGCTTGCATTTCTTTGGTTGTGGGTTGTTTTCTTGTTTGGTTGTTTGTTTTTTTTTAAAAAAACTTTTATGTTACAGATTGACAGAGAGATGCTTAATATACTTCATTTTAAGTCTGGAGTAACTAGAAGTCATTATTTCATAAACATTATTTTGGACTTAACATTGCTGCATGTGGATACAAAATAGGAAACTTTAATCCAGTTAGGAAGGCTTTTCTCTACTGAAGGATTAAGGTAATATTGATGTTTCTTAAAGATTCGGTAACTTTCCTCTTTACTTCTCTAACAGAAAGAAGCTTTAGAGTCCTGACATTTAATGTGAATTTATGTATGTTTATTTTTTGGCTGTGTAAAGCTGTAGTAAATATATAATAAAATATATTCTTATATGCCTGTTTAAAAATATTCTCAAATATGTTCAATGCAGCCACACAACTCCTGTTGCTATCAGTAGGAAATGCATAGGAATATAAAGAGGATAATAAGGTAGTTCTTCAAAGATCTTGTGGATTATAAATCAGACCATATGGGACCGAGTATTCATTACACTACCTCAGCAGTTACTTCAATTTCAGTATAATTAGGTTCTAATTAAATTCTACTCTTAGAGAAAGGCTGCTAAAAATTAAATCTTAAGAGCTTTATTTTTCATGCTGAGAATATGTTGGCAACTGTTCATTGTAATAAGCCTGTTAAAAATCCGTTTATTCATCTTGCTTACCCTCTCTAATTCCCACAGAAGCACAAAAGCAACAGAAAACTACTGAAAACCAAAGCTAAGTGTCTTGAGTGGTATTTATTACTAGGATCGTCTGAGAAAATGGAAATTCATCCCAAGAAAATAATTTATACCCAAAATCTCAACCTTTTTTTTCTTGAAAATGTCACACTTTATGCGGGAAAAGTAATTTAAAATCTGTTACAAAGAAGTGAAATCCTGATTGAATCTATGCTAATGCGGAGAAAAATCAGTCTTATACTTAATGTCAGTGATTTTCTGGTTTTGAGGAGAAGAACCCAAACTGCTCAATTCAAGCTTTGTGACATTAGTCTTAAATCTAGGGAACTGTTTGACAGTTCCCAAACAGAAGCTGCTTTTGCAAAAGATCAGATTTTAAAGGAACTGTCACATGTAAGGAGAATTTTTAGTAGATAATCATTCTTGTATTTGGCTAAATTACAGACTACTTTTATTTCATGTGAAACAATCAAGCACTCATAGTTCTTTGACTGAAAGGCAAAAAAATTAAAAACAGTTATTCTATCAGTCTGTCAGATGGAAATAAAGATACTTCCTGACAAATTGTTACATCAGACAGTGCAAAAGTGAAGTGTGGCATAGCAGAACCCTTCAGTGTATTCCCAGAACTTGCACAATGGCAGAACCAAGAGAAATTTCTAATGCTGGCAGTCTTTGAGCACACCCTTAAGTCATGGCAAATAGTAAAATATTTCCTTTTATTTTATTTTTTTTTTTTCCCTGATTTGTCTTTCATGGAACCTTGCTGCATCAATGACTGTGCACAGTGCTCATAAAGAATAAAAGAAAATGTCAAGGTTGTGGCTTTTTCAATCTCCTCTGTTTTCAAAAATATGTTGAATTATGGTCGAAGAGCCAGCAGTATTAACCATGAGACAGCAGCGTGTTCTCGTGTCCAAGGCGGCAAATAGTATCCTTGAGTGTGGTCAGCAGGTCAAGGTTCTCCTCTCCATCTACTCTGCCCTAATGAGGTCACATCTGGAAAGCTGTGTCCATTTCTGTGCCCCCCAGTTCAAGAGAGAGGAGGAATTTCTGAATACAGTCGAGCGGAGGTCTATGAAGAGTATCAGGGGACTGGAGCACCTCTTTTACTAGGAATGGCTGAGAGACCTGGGGCTATTCAGCCTGGAAAAGACTGAGAGGGAATGTTACCAATGCTTAAAAATATCTAAGAGGCAGGTGCCTAAAGGAATGTCCAGTTTCTTTTCGGTGATGCCCAGGTGCATCTGAATGTAAAGGAAAACTTATGTGAAGATGACTGAGCACTGGAACAGATTGCACAGAAAGGTTATGGAGTCTCATTCTCTGGAGAATTTTGAAACTCACCTAAGATGCATTCTGTACAACCTACTCCAGGTGAACCTTTAGCAGGGGGATTTGGCTTGATGATCTCCAGAGGTCCCTTTTCAGCCCCCACCATTCTGTGTTTCTGTAAGCAGAAAATACTATGTGTGATATAAATGATGGGAGAATGCTGATTTTGCAGTGCATCTGTTTTGGACTTTCTTTGATTAGAGGCTTGAAATAGGTTTAGAAAGATAGAAAACCCTCACAAACCATAAATTCATAGCAAAGAACCAAAATAATTCAGATAGCTGAGGCTGCTGAGTAAATACTCCTGTAGGCCTCCTGAGGGCTTCTGTACCCTTCAGAGAGTGTGTCGTCTTCTGGCATTGGTCAGAAGTAGGGAGAGCTAGCAGCACAAAACTCATCAGGAAAATGGACTTGACAAAACCAGACCAGTATCAGTCTTTAGATAAATCAGTGAATATATTAATTGTTAATTTAATGTTAATAGTTAGTGTAAATATTAACAGTGTACTTCATCTGGCTGTAAAATGTCCATCCAAATATTGGCTAGAAATGTTGTCTAGCACTGACATTTTAATTGCAATCCATTCCTCCTGGCACAGATGTGTAATTCATCTTCCTCTGAGTGCACTGTACTTTAGATATCTATACCCACATCCAGAGAAATGCACAACCTGAATGAATGCCTGCATGTTCATACAGTCCTGCAAAACAAAAGAATAAGTTTATTGGGAGTCAGAAATGAGCACACTGGCTTCTGTATGCAGTTCTCTTTTCTAGTGATAATCATCGTAACTGTTGCAAAACAAGCAAACCAAAAAATACAAAATGAAACAAAACCAAAACCAAACCAAAGCAAAACAACCAACGAACCAACCAACCAAAGCATAAAAAAGTAGAAATCCTTCCTGCTTTTCAAGACTTGATAACAGAAGTAGCCCATCATTTGCAGATAGTGATGTTCTGCAAGGAAAGGCATAACATCTGTAAGACTAGTGCTGAAAGCAGAAGTGTATTAATATCTCAGAGAACACTGTACCGTGACCACAGTGTCTGCTTCACTGACTGCCCTAAACAATGGTTCTCTTCCACAGCTGGAAAAGACAGTTTGATCAGTCCTACAGAGTTTTCCTACACAACTAAGTAGCTACTTGGTATGCACAAGAAGTCAAGCATTACACATGCTCTTACCTAAGTGCTACAGTTGCCTGTTCACCTAGAAGGAGGAGTTCCTCTGACACAGAATAGAGAAAGAAGATATTAAGGAGGTATAAGAGAAGTTTCTAAGGTTTCCCAAAACAAGAGACCTGAAAACCTGATTTTGTTTCATCCTGGGGCTTACAGACAAATGGACATGTACTTCAAGGACCTCAAGTATTTTCTCAGGATACAGGGGACTAGAACATGCCAATGTCATGTGTGTATTCGTACATCTTCCTGGTAGGGGAACCCTCTCTATAGGAAGATGCGTGAGTACAGTGTGGCATCAACAAAGGGGAGGAATACTGCAACTGCATCTCTCTTGGACAGAGATGTGGCTTCCCTTGCTCCCTTTCAGTGTGCTCTTCTACTTGTGCATTGCAATGACATGTACACACAAGGATTTTCTATTCTAGCAGGTAATCTGATAGTTCATACCTTGAGAAACATCTGGACAATTTCATATGTATGCTGCAGTTTGTTCTACAGCAGTTAAGAGAGATTTTTTTTTTCCTCTTCCATTTAAATCCAGTGAGCTCCACAAGAGAAAGGAAAAAAAAAAAAACAAACCCAAAGCCAGGAATTAATCTTTCATAAAGTAGTATCACGACAGACATGCCTTAAAAGTAAAAAGGAAGAAGGTCATGACATTCTCAGTCTGGATTTATGCCCCCAGGTTATGCTGATAAACAACATTTTGCTTTTATTCTCCTTTTCCGTTCCTGTGGCACTGTTAGTGTTGTTCCTTCTGGAAAAAACCTCCATGGTGCCAATAACAAGATGAAAACACTTTCTGCATAGTGTGAGTTTAAGATGGAACATTAACTTGAAAAAAATCAATGATCCTCATAAGATTATAGTTTTTTATGGAGTGGAGAAAGGAGACATTTGAGATCAGACTTTAAGTCTTAAGAGGTATTACATGAGACTTAACAGACTATGCAGTACTAATTTTACCTACAGCAAGTTTATGGTGCTTAGGAAGGCAGATTATTTACACTGTCTACCGACTGTTGTCTGTGATGTGCTGAGGCATATTGCATATGCCAGAATCTTCAGCTGATACAAAGCTGAGGTATAGGTAGTGGTTTGAGAGTGCTTAGCAATACAGACATATCCTTACAGCACTGGTATGCTTTTCAGGAAGAAAGAATATAGCAAGTATGAGGTTGGTCTCTAGAAAATTACCACATATATGGAGTTTTAGTAAGAAGGCAACTTCTATTTTTTGGTGATTATCTTAAAAAAAGAATGGTAGGTCTTTGTGGTAGGACCCTGACTGTGATTTGGATGAGCACTTTATTAGAAGCACAGCAGAGAGAGAGAGAGGGATGTAGCTGAGAAGGTAGGCAAAAGGACTGTAAAACACTATTATTTTCTTTTAAAAGTAAATCCCAGCATCCTATATTGACAGAAGACATATCTGCTTTAAAAGCATTACAGAAATAGGACACTACTTCCTCATCCCTGGCAGATAAAGGAAGTTTCAAGAGCAGATGACAACTGAAATAATTCTCAAACTACTGTGGTGAGAACAAGTTATCTCAATATCTTCTTTACAGTCTTTACATTCAGAGCCTGCTTGTACTGAGGATCCACAAAAGACTGAGGAATATCAAGTTCCTGGTGCATGAGTGAACCCTTTGTGCTGACCAAGCCAGGTTGACCTTCCTCCAAAAAAACCCCAATCCAACATCTTTGGGAGTGTTGGTAACCGCAGGGTGTGCCCCATCATGGCCATCAGCCGAGCACTCCAAAGAGAGTGCCATCTGGTGCTCAGGGCACTCAGGCTTGTGAGATATGAAGGTAACAATGTGCTGGCTCTCTAGTCCTTCCTGGGGCTGTGTGGGCAGGCTGAGTAGATCTTAACACTTCCCACAGGCATCTTCTATATCTTGTCTCATACACAAATTGGAAACTGCTGATGGATATGCTTGCACCATCTGACAGCCATGGGCTTCCTTTTCTGTCTCTGACTAGAGCACAGGAAAAGAGAATCATGGTCCATTACAAGAGTCCAAATGTGCCCTTAACACACATATGCACATAAATACTGAACAGATACTTCTGGTGAAAATGGTGATCAGCAGTAAATCTAATAAGAGATGTTAATTAAAAATACCTTCACACTGTCTCTATATGCTTGTATAACTGCACTTTTCTCATTGTGTATCTAGCTTCAGACAGGTTAAGTAGTGTTACAGTGCAGGTAAAAGCTGAAATGTTCCACTGGTTCAGCAGTCACAAGACAAGTGGTCTTCCAAGTAATTTCCTTTTCTGTCACTGGTTTATCTGAGGGACCTGGGGATTTTTAGTCTGGTGAAGAGAAGACTTAGAGAGGCTCTAATAAATATTTATACATATCCGAGGACTGGGTGTCAAGAGGCAGGGGACAGGCTCTTCTCAGCTGTGCTCTGTGATAGGACAAGGGGCAATGGATATAAACTACAGCACAGGAAGTTCCACCTCAACTTGAGGAGGACATTCTTTACTGTAAGGGTCACAGTGAACAGGTTCCCCAGAGAGGCTGTGGAGTCTCCTTCTCTGGAGACTTTGAAGCCCTGTCTGGATGAATTCCCATGTGACCTGCACTAGAGTCTATGCTCCTGCTCTGGTAAGGGAATTGGACTCAACGATCTCCAGAGGTCCCTTCCAGCTCCTAACATCCTGTGATCTGTTTCTCCTGTAAATATGTCTATATATAGTACCTTTGAAGGTCCCCAGTATTTATTGATGTTTTAAGCATTAACATAATGAAACCAATGCTAATAAAAATAATGTCATGTTATCTTTTTCTGAAGTCTGGGTATAATGTTAGCATTAGATCCTACTCAAAAATATCTACTTCATAACTCTTATTCCGCTCTGTAAATGGCAATATATAAAATGCTGATTTTTGCATACTCTGTGACTCTTGGTGGTTTACCACATGTTCAGTACAATAACAGAATGAGTTTTGAGAGCCTGAGTTTTACAGATCTCATGGTATATTTATAAAAGAACATTATATAAATTCAGACTTACTGTCTCCTGTACTGAGCAGGCAAGAAGCTGTATCATTCAATCATATAAACATCAGTTCATTTTCCTGGTATGATATATTTTCCTCTTTCCTACTCCTATCTTGACATGTTAAATACAATGTCACAACAAAAAAAAAAAAGTCGATCTGAACTATGAATCTTAGCTTTCACATATATATATATATTTTTTTTTTTAAATAAAATTGAGAAAAAATGTGTCCTTAAGGTCTCATTGTCCCTTTCTCTAAGATTGTTTCATCTTGAGGTTATTACATGAAAAAACAGGGGAAAAAATGAGAAGCCTGATCAGTAGTTCGTGTATATCAGCAATAGCAATACCTAGAACATGTAATAAATGATTTGTTTCAGGTGAACCTTGCATTTCCAAAAACTGTCAGCAGCTGCCTGGTTCCCAGATTTTATGTTCATTCAGCTGTAGGCATGTATGTAACAAGTGCCAAGGAAAGGGTTGATTGATACATACTGTGGTAGCTTTTCTAGTTAAAGCTTTTCTCTCCAAGGGTGTGAATTTCACATTTTGGTATTAATCCACAATGGATTAGACCCTGTTGACACAGCTGAAAGGAATTTGAGGTTACTTAATTCCTAACAACTGGCTGCTCAACTTTTCCCAGTTCACTTCCCCATGATAGTATTTTGTGATATGAAAACTCAAACTTCTTTGTTTATTTTTTTTTTCTGAAATTTTCAACATAGTACTTTTTAGCAGATTTGTTACTTTGTACTAGCTCCTGGCAGATATTCTGGCCCTGCAGAAACTATAATCTCTTTTGGTGCAGAATTTAGAAAGTACATGAGCATTCAGAATTGACCAAAAAGATATCTAAATATATATATATATATACACATATATATATGTATATATATGTGTATATATATGTATACACACACACGCACATATGTGTGTATATATATGTATATACACACACACATATGTGTATACATATACATATATGTGTATATATACATCTATGTATATATATACACACGTATGTATATATATATACAAACAGATACCCACACACATATATTCTGTCCAATAATTCATCCTTTGGCTGTTTGCTCAGAATGAACTTTTTTTTCTGTTTTCTTCTTTTGTTATGTTAATGATGCTTCATCAGTATAAACACAGAGAAGACTTAAGCTTCTTGGGAGGTAAAATGAAGCTGGAGAATCAACCTTGTGAAGAGACAAATTCTCTGGGCAAAGGAGTGCTCTTCTGGTGTGTCTAGAACAATGTGAGTAACTGAGCAGCAATGACCCAGGTTGCTGCTCATGAAATGGCTGCGGTTCTGCAGGCCGTACGTGAAAGAATGGTTGTACTTGTGAAGACGTATTCCCTAAGTGTTATATTTGCAGTTTTAAAGGATAGAAAAGCACCAGAACAGATACTAGTGATGTAAGTAGACAAGAATTTGAAATCTATGAAGTGACCTTCAACATCTAAGTCTCATTCACTAGTATTTCCTGCCAACTTACCACTTTCTCTGGGAATTCACACAGTTTAAGTCTGGTAATTCCCTGGCTTAATTTCTAATTAACACGCACAGGATATGCTCCTATCCTACCTTCCACCTCACAGGATATGCTCCCATCCTACCTTTCACCTAAGTCCCATTTGGTTTACCTTTTCTAAGGCAGGTGTTCCGCTTAGCCCACCAAAGAAGCTAGCAATTCACCTGAAAGCACCTCCATCAGTTTCTACACGCTACTGCATTCACTGAATGGTGAATCCTAAATCTGAAAGACCTATCCACTGGCACAAAAATAACAGTTTGCTAGCGGCCCTCTTGGCTTTTGAGTAAATGTCAAGAGTGAGTGGGAGGAGAAGGAGAGGGAGAAAGTGATTAATTTGCCTGCCAGTGTTAGTGGAGTAGGTGTTAGAAGATAATCTAGCTGCAGAGAGTAGGGATATGCCAAGAGGCTATCACACAGTAATGGAGATGTGAGAGGACACACAGGAAAAGCTAAGATAGGCGTAGAAGACATACGGTGATTTGCGGTCAGTTAGCTTGGAGGTAAGGCACTGCAGGAGGAAGATGCAGCAGGGAACTGTAAGGCAGAGAGCTGGGGTAGGGAAAGCTGAAGTTACTCTGTATGCTGCTGTCATATAGACCTTTTGACATTGCAGAAGCTTTCATAGCTGCAAGGAAGACAGCTTTACTAAGAGTTGATAGCTCAGTGACAAAGCTGTGCAACACCTGTGAGACTTCTGGCAGAGCTATAATGGTTTGATTTGTTTTCAATTTACTGTACATTGGTTTTCTGTGAAAAAGGTCTGGCTGGGAAGGTTGCTTATTTCTAGGTGATGCTGCCTGGCACCTGCAGTAGTCTCTGAAGGCTTGCTTTCCTGAACACGACTGGGTAATGCCAGGAAATACAGTTTTCTGCCCTCATGGATGGGTCAGGCAAGCAGCCTGAAGTTAGAAATTAACTCCTGGAATGAGTAAGAGAAGCTTTTATGGTAGAAAACAGATACATGAGTGTTGAAGAGAAAGAAATTCAAGAAGACAAAAGGAAATGATGGAAGTTCCTATAGAAAACATCTTGTCTCTTAAGGAAGTAGTGGGAAGGAAGGAACCCAGCATATTTTTTCCAAATGGCATGGTATCTTAATTACCTTAAGGTAATTAAGAATGTTGATTTTAGCATGGGGAATATTGGCTTCCCTCAGTATACAGCCAGTGAAAATCAGAAAGCCCAAAGCCTTCAGGATTCATGCTCCAGGAAATACCCAGCTATTTTCTGCAACAGATTCAATGGCACAGGCAGAGGAAAGTATAGCTGAGAATATGTCTTGAGAGAGGCAGATTCAAATAATTACCACTGCAAGTTGCAAAGTCACTGGTTACTTAGACTTGGAACAAATTGGTTGGCCTTGTACTGAGGTGAACTAATTTGTCTGTTTTGCTGCTTTCATGGGAGGTAGACTTCATCCTCTAGTGAGACAGAAAATACATCTTCTTGGTCTATTTCACCCTAGCTGATTTGTTTAACTATTTAATACGATGGACTAGTTGTGACCTAAAGGCAAAACCTCCAGTTGTTAATGGTGGTCACTGAACAGCATGGGGTAACATAGGTGTAAGGGGAGTAGTTCTTACCAGGACATCGGCTCCTGGTTTATGCTTGCTTTCCTACCATTCATTTCTGAAGCCTGCTAACTCATATGACACCCACAAGACTGCATTTCCTTCACTAGGATTAGCTGTTATGTTTTAGCTGCCTCACTGTGAAAATGCCTTTTCCAAGGCCCAATGAACCAGAAACTCAAATAACAGAGTTTAGGTGTTCTTTCCTCACTGAGTTGCTTGCAAATGATGACAAAAAGAAGAGCAAACTCATTTTCAGTAATGTGATAAGAAAGAGCTCAATTAATGGATATGCAATTAGAGAAAAGAGGGGATGATTATAAATGAAATATCTTTCATTTAGATCTGAATATGTAGATCCACTTTGATGAGTTAATGAAATGTATTGCCTTTTCAGCACAATATTGGTTCTTAATAGTGTTAAAGGCATTTGATTTCTTTTGCTGGGAAGAAAGCCAATTCTAATCACAGGCACTGTAAATACTGGTCTAATCCCTTTCTCTGTTTTCTCTCTTATGTATTAGTACAGCAACATTTCTGCATGTCTGGTCATTCATATGCATTACTAACAGCACAGTCTTCTAGAAGGTACTTTTTATTTTTTATTTTTGCAAATGCTCAAGAATGATTGCTATAATCACTATCTTAATCACTTTATTCATCAAATGGAAGTCACATGGTTTTTGAAAGTGTGAGTTAATATTACTACAATTATTGTAGCCAAGAATGAACAGAAAGAGAAGAAAAGGGGAGAATAGCAGGAAAAGGATAGAGAATAAAATATAGAATCACAATGACTGGAATTATCCTTATATTTCAAGACAGACATCATATCTATTTATCAGTGGTTGAATTTGCTGCTATAGAGAACTGATTTAACAAGTTGTTTAAGTTCTTCTCAATTAATGCTATCTCAGGCTTCTCCTGTACATCTCTCCTTTTAGCCTGAGACATAAAATCTTCTATTTCAGCATAGTAAAAGTTTGCATTTGAGATTTCTCGACAATACAAATCATTCAGGAAGTTATCAAAGTTAATTAACTGTATTTAAGCAAATAACTCTTCCTTGTGATTTAGCCTTATACCTTAACTCCCATTAAATGATAGAAGTCTATCACTTGTCAAGGAGCTATGATGAATAGATAAAAAAGAGCAAATCATTGTTAAAAAAAAAAAAGCACTTATTTTCCTTTCACTACGATGATTATTTTATTCTCTTTTTCCTGTTTGTGCTCCAGTCCCCTCACCAGTCTTGTTGCCCTTCTCTGGACAGATTTGAGCATCTCAGCATCTTAAATTGAGGGGCCCAGAACTGAACACAGTACTGAAGGTGTGGCCTAACCAGTGCTGAGTACAGGGGCAAAATGACTTCCCTAGTCTTGCTGGCCACACTATTCCTGATACAGGCCAGGATGACCTTGGCCTTCATGGCCACCTGAGCACACTGCTGGCTCATGTTCAGCTGTTGACCAGTATCCCCAAGTGCCTTTTTGCCTGGATGCTCTCCAGCCAATCTGTCCCTAGCCTGTAGCACTGCATAGGGTTGTTGTGGCCAAAGTGTAGAACCCTGCACCTTGTTAAATCTCATCCTGTTGGACTTCTTTCGTTGTAGTTCCAGATACATCCTTTAAGACCTTACACCCCCTTGTACAAACCTGCTGCTGGCTGTACAATAAAGACAAGATCATGAAACGGGATTCTAAGGAGCTATGTAGCCAGAAGAAAGGAATATTAAGGTACCGGAAGTTATCTGAATTTATCACTGTTTTCTGTCTGTCAGTGAAAGGGAAGTCATCATGGACTTATTATACATACACTAAATCTAAAGACCAGTTGTAAGTACTCCAACAGCAACTGGACAGAGAAGCACTGCATCTTGTGGTCTTCATGATCCAGGCCAGGCAGTTTCCTGTTTGTGCTATGATGGCACATGTCTAATATCCTCTAAATGAGGTGGACAATGGAAGTCTCCATGTTCATACTTAAGTAATATTAGTATTAATTAATTAAATATTAATTAATTAAAATAAACTACGAATGTTCCTACCTGTTTGCCATAGGAAAGAGGGCAAAATGGCTTGCCATTTTTTTCTTTTAGGATATGTGGTTTATCTTCCCTTGTTCTCAAGGTTTGTTATCTTTTAAAAAAGAAAGCTTTGCTCATATGACCATATTAAATATGAAGACAGAACAAGTCATTTGGGTGCTCTTTCTTCTCTGCTTTTAAAGCCTGTGACTTTCTAAGACATATAGAATACAGCAGGGACAGCAAAGAAAGTAGAATTATCCATTGCTTTCTTTACTCCAATAAATTCAGCATTTGAGTTTAAGTGAAGCTCCTTACAAAATAAAACTGTGAATAATACCTACTGCCAGCTCAGACTGTAAGCCTGCATACTGGATTACAGTTAATTACATTGATCAATGCAGATCTATTACTGTCTCCACTAATGACAAAATCTTGACTTATCTGCTTGAATAATTGCTGTCTGCGATCTGGCACCTGACTGAGCTCTTAAAGAAAAATGCCCTTTTTATATGATGCCAAAGTGGATGTTGGCTCTGATTTATGCTTGTGTAAAGTTCAGCTCACAAACAAGTGCTGTGTGATTTGCTTTCTGAGAAGAGAACCGGTCTTGGGTACAAACACTCTAGAAATGGTTTCTAATAGTGTAGGGTTTGCAGGTGTTATGAGTTGAAGTCAAGCACTGGAAATTAGTTCCAGTACATCACATGGCTGATTCCTTTATCAGTTTTTTTCATTTTGAATGTGAGGACAGAACTTCTGATGGCTAGACCTGGAATAATAAGCAGCTTCACAGGCTGCTAGGCAGGCATTATAAAGGATTATTTGAAACACCTTGGAATGCACTGTTATTTCACAAATTATGTTTGCATTTGGTCCATTTTTGTTAAAATGTACCATTTAGTGATACAGTCCTTCCTTTTCTGGAGGTTATCACAGCATCCTGTCTAGTTTCTTCTGCATGTCCTGCAAGAAAAAAAAGTTTCTCTCTTTTTCTGACAAACATTGCAGCTCTATGTGCTGACATTATGATCTGTTAACACCAGGGAAAGTGGTAACGTTTTACCTTGTCCTTGCTTCAGTAGCTCCAGTAAAAGAAGAATGAGGGAAGAGAACAGCAATAGAAGCTTTTGTCACTCCAAAGTCCATATATCATTAAGGCAGGAAATTTAAAATTCTCCCTTTTTGCTTTAAAAAGTAAAAGGAATGCCTTTCTTTTTATTTTCTTCTTCCTGTTGATACCACCACCAATTTTAGGTGTAACTGTTCTATGTGTTAGCACATTTGAGAGTGGACAGGCATGGCAACAAGCTGCCTGGTGAAGTGATGGAGTCACTATTCCTGGAGGTGTTAAAAAAAACTTGCAGATGTAGCACTTCGAGACATGATCATAGTAATGTTGAGTTGAAATTCGGACGTGATGATGATCTTAGAGATCTTTTCCAAAATTAATGATTCTATGATTCTATGATTTGAGGAATTAAAGTGTGAATGGAAAAGATGTGCTGCAAAGATGTGCCTTGTTTATGGGGCCAGTATTCTGGGCTAACACAGGAGTACAGTATGAACCCCTCTAGCAGAGTTTTCCCTTCACTATTGTTTTTGACAAATAGAATTCCTTTTCTGAAAGTAACTCATTACAAACTAAACCTGGCATTTGCTAGAGTGCAGGCATTTCAATTTGCCCAGTAAAAATATGATTAAACTTTAAAATATGTCAGAATATGATTATTAAAAAGTGAATGCAACTTAGAGTTTGTCAGTCAGTTCTTCTACTTCCATGTCCGAGTAGTTATACATCTCTAGCTGCCTCCTGACTTAGATGGTATAAAAAGGAGAGGCTGTCCTTTTATTCAACATATATACATAGCCATAGTTATTTTCTATGTATAACTAAAATCCCGTAAACTGTAAAAGAGAAAATAATAAAAGCCCTTGAGGTGAAAAAAGAACCACACAATCATGACTGCAAGAAAATAATTGATTGAGTGGAATGATGGCTGTACATGAGCCAGCAGTGTGCCCAGGTGGTCCAGGTGGCCAGGAAAGCCAATGGCATCCTGGCTTGTATCAGGAACAGTGTGGCCAGCAGGACAAGGGAGGTTATTCTTCCCCTGTACTCAGCACTAGTCAGCTCACACCATGAGTTCTGTGTCCAGTTCTGGGCCCCTCAATTCAAGAAAGATGTTGAGGTGCTAGAATGTGTCCAGAGAAGGGCAACGAAGCTGGTGAGGGGGCTGGAGCACAGCTCTGTGAGGAGAGGCTGAGAGAGCTAGGATTGTTTAGCCTGGAAAAGAGAAGTCTCGGGGGTGACCTCATTGCTGTCTGCAGCTGAATCTCCTGAAAGGAGATTGTAGCCAGGTGAGGGTTGGTCTCTTCTTCCAAGCAACCATCAACAGAACAAGGGGACACAGTTTCCTGTGTCCCTCCTGTGCCAGGGGAGGTATAGGCTGGATACTAGGAAGAAGTTCTTCACAGAGAGAGTGATTGGCATTGGAATGGGCTACCCAGAGAGGTGGTGGAGTTGCCTTCCCTGGAGGTGTTCAAGAAAAGACTGGATGGGGCACTTAGTGCCATGGATAGGGCTTAGTGATAGGTTGGAGCAGATGGTCTTGGAGGTATCTTCCAACCTGGTTGATGCTGTGATTCTATGATGCCACATAACAATGAAGCTCTAACTTGGCCCAACTCAAAGACAGAGGTTTAGTCCCATTTACCTACTATTACTGGAATTATTAGCATATTGAGCTGACATTTGCCATAGGTTTGTATCTCTAAATTGCCTTAAATTATACTACCAGTAGCAATCCAATATGTGTGACTGTATGAACTGAAAACTCAGACTATTGTAGGAGCTCCAGTTCCAAATTTGGTCATCTCTCTACCTGCTGAGAGAATAATATGCATAAACATTACCAGACCTGAACAGAGATGTTGCTTTTACATTTCTATTTGGTAAAATGCATTTTACAAGGAGGTAAGTAACTAAGAATAAAATCACAAACCTCACATTACAGTGAAAAGTCTAGTGTTACCCTTATTTATCAAGGAAGGAAATTACCAAGTGGTAGTGTGGCTTTATCTCTATAAGTGGTTTTTTTTTTTTGTTTTTTTTTTTCCCATAGAAGGAGCATACTGAGTCCCATGGCTATCCACATTTTAAGAAGAACAATGAAAAATTGCACATTAGGAAGCGCAAAGAATGAAGAATGAAGAGTTCACTGTTTTTAGTGTATCAAAAGCAAGAGTGATTCAGTTGTAAAAGTATCTTTAGGAGGAGAATAGCCTAGGTTTATTATAAGCCTTTTCAGTTCATTATAAAGTAAAATGTGATGAAAGTCAATGATCTGGAATTAAAGTTGAATAATTTAGATGAGAAATTAAGCACATTGTTACAGGAGCCGTTATTTCTCAATTATACAAATCACCAGGATAAGCAACAAATATCAACAAGAGTAGTATTTTTATTATCAAAGTTATTATTGATTAAGGTCATCAAATGAAGTTTGAATTATTTCTGGGAAAATACGTTGGCCAATTCAAATTACTGGGGTTAACATAAGAGCAACTGGGAGAAATTTATGATGCACTAGAAGTCAAAGAAATTGCTGGTGTTTCCCAGCTTTCAGGTTCTGCAACAGCATTTCCAGTTTGATATTTTAAACCAATTTTACTGTATATGTAGTAACAATGCATGGAACATACCTAAGGGATGCATGCATGGAAAGGGGAAATATGTTTCTGTGTATCTCCTGCAATACTTTTCTCTTTCCTTTATTCTCTTTCTTCAAAACTCTCAGAGTGGTTTCCTAACAGTAAACTTGTATGGAGAAGGATTTATCTTAGAAGGATAAGAGGCTCTATAGAGGTAGTACTGAGTTACCAACAGCACCCACCAACCCAGCTGATAAACCTGCCAGTTCAGCTGAGGATATAGGGGAAAGTTGTTTCACATATCCATTCAAAACCAGCTGTGGAGTGGTAGTAATCCACTTTTCTCCTAAGTTGTGCTCCAAAATGCAGGAAAATGTTATTTTTAGAACCAAAACTGCAAGAGATGGACACTCAGAACAACACTATAGCTGACATCAGGACCTTGTTTACAGGAATTCTGTGACCATGGCTTGCTAATGAAAATATCTGCCATGCAGAGGTACCCTATCTTTGTGCAGATAATGTTTTTAGGCCAGCTTTGGTCATTCATAAGGAGCTGATTTTCAAAACAGCAACCTAAGATTAGAAAACATTCACAGTCAAGCAAATACTACTTCATGGATGTGCTGGTTTGAGGCTAATTGGAATATTTTAATAGACAAAGTTGCACTATAGGCTGTGAAAGGAAAACATCATGATGTCTACTTCACTCATACGCTTGCTGGAGAATTGTTTGGGAACACTAACCAAAACAATTGATAAGTCAGTTGCTCTCTGTCGCTTGCTTGAGCAGGAGTGGCTGGTGTGATCTAGCAGCTTCTGGGCTCTGGCTCCTCTGCTGATTAATCCTCACTAACCACTTTTCTTCTAACCCCCCTGGCTGATCCTCCTAATTTACCTTGCACGTAAGGCAAACCTTGGGGTAAGGTACAGGGGTGGGGAGAAGGTGGAAGGGTGGTTGGGAGCCCCTCCTGGGGTCTCTGATTTCTGGGAGGGGAGTTGTGTTGCTGTATTACCTTTTACTTGTATATTTCTGTAAATATTGTGTATATAGTGTAAATATCTGCTGTACATTGTGCAAAACTGTAAATAGAGCTTCATCATTTAACTTCCAGCCGACTGAGTGCTAGTCTGGGTCATTTTACAACGTTGGGCGCCAAATAAAAAGTATGTGAAGGTTTGGGAGTTCCCCCACCCCCCCCACACTTGGTGAGGTTACCTAATTCCTTTAGTTACTGAAGATTTTGTACAAGGAGAAGGAGGTTAATCATTGTAGGAAGAAGTTCTTTGTGGAAAGAGTGATTGGCCATTGGAATGGGCTACCTGAGGAGGTGTTGGAGTCACCATCCGTGGAGGTGTTTAAGAGGAGGCTGGATGAGGCACTTAGTGACATGGTTTAGTTAATTAAAGGGTTAGGTGATAGGTTGGACTCAATGATCTTAGAGGTCTTTTCCAACCTGGTTGTTGGAATCACAGAATCCAATTCTGTGATTTTGCAGTGGGCAAGCCTAATGAGACTGGGAGCATCCAAGGATGCCTAGTGTGTTTGTGTGGCTGTGATGAAGCTTTCCAATTAATTTAACATCTTCAGAAGCAGCAGATGCCACAGAATATTAATGCACAGGATGCCTGAGAGCATGCTTGCAGCACAAATAGAGACCAGGGCAGAGAGTCCCTTATTTAACACAGGACACAAGCTTACGTGGTGCAGCCGAAATACCTTGCAGGTGTTGGCAGGGCATATTGTCTTAGAGGCAGTCTTAGGTGAACACAGAATAACAGAGCCAGTCCCAAGCTGTTTGAAGCCATCAAAAAGACTACCCCAAACTTCAAAGGAAGCTGAACATGTTGTCATTAACATTTTAGAATGAGCTTCTTTCTGCACTGAAGTATGATTTAACCAAGAGGATATGAAGCACAAGCAGAGACAGCACCAGGCTCTGTCATACCTCATTGAAAAGGGTAACTCTTCCAAGTGGAGCAGCTCATTTGTGCAGATTACCTGTCATCTTTGTTTAGGATGATATTGAGTAGTCTAGGGATACAGAAACCATTTTAATTTGTGACTGGTGACAAGGCAAGTACAGTTTATAGAATTAAATATCTGCTGGTGGAAATGGCTATACATCTTGTTCCTAACACATCTTTGCACTAATAATGTATCCTGAATTAAATGTGATTTGATCTTATTTCAGCAANTGTCCCATTTTGAAAGACAGTTTGATTTGGTCATGGCATTTTAAACATGAAATTTTTACTAAGCAGGCATTCTGACTGCCACATCTGGAACAGAAGAAATCACTGCCAAAGAAGGTTTACTTTATTTTTAAGATTTACCATACCAAGAATGATGGCTTCATATGCTCATTCACTTTATGTTTTGCTAGATTATCCAGATATGTCAGGTACTTCTTCTTGTGCAAAGGAAAATACTCTATCAGTTTGATCTGCAAAACAAAATGCTCTATCAGTTTGATCTGCAAAACACGTGTAGATTAATCCTCCCTGCAAGGCTAAAATTAATGAACTTAGAGGCTTTGGCTGTTGTCAACAAAACTAAATATATCCACGTTCTTCTGTGCTTATTGTCCTATCAGTTATGACTGATCTAATTATCTTTGTACTTTCTGAATTACAACTGCCTTATTGTTTGCCATTTATCCTGCCTTATGCAGTGGAATATGTTTGCTACTTAGAGATGGTTTGTGAAGCAAGATCCCATTAAATCTGTGTGCATAGTGATTTCCTCTTTCAGTCTTATCTTGCCTTCATCTGATGATAAAAGGCCACAGACATTGCTGAAGGGATGACTGTTGTAATGACAGATACCTGAAAATAATTAGAACCTTTTTCTTTATTGACATGGGAGAAACTTCCCTCTTGCAAACACACATAGGAACTTCTATGGAAGTCTTAGGCCAAGTTAGTGATTATTTGTGTTGTGAACAGAATTAAGCTCTAAATGATACATGCAGAAGCACAACGACTTGCTTGAGCAATTAGCCCGAGGCTAATGTGCTTCCCTGACTGGTGATGTGACTCTGTGAGCTCTGTGTTTTAAATAATATTAACCATATAATTAATATAGATTGAGGAGATGTTCAGAATTATAATGAATATGGTAACTCTTGAGCTAAACAGATAATTGTATCAGGAGGAAAGAATTAGCCAAATTGTGTTGGGTTTTTGGCAGACACTAACATCACATAACTGCATTCAGCTTCATTTGTCCCCAGTTGATACAGGCAACCCAGTCTCCAGTGATGAACAGATGTACATAGCTCACTCTGTCACCTGGTTCACCATTTTCTCATGTGTTGTGTTCTCTCTACGGCAACAAACTGCCACTGGTAGAAATTTGGTGCAGAAACTTGTGAGTGAATCATTGCAGTAATTCTTAAAGTTCCTTTTCTCCCCTTAGATTATGTGAATTTTAATAAACTGAAACCATCTAAAGCCAAAGCAATAAAACTCAGTGGAAACTCATTATTCTGGATTCAGCTACTACAAATTTAGCCTGTTGGAAACTGTTAGAATTACTGTAAGTGCTCTTAATTTGGAAACCTTTTGATGCTGATAATCAACCTGATGTCTCTCACTTTGGTCTTGGCAGTTTCAAAGGTCATACCAGTTTAGTCCTTGCTTCTGTGCCAATTAATTAATGATTATCACCAGTTGTAATGTAAATTAAAATTGCTCTTTAAAATTATGCCAAAAATATTCCTCATTTGGCAAACAAAATATGTGTATAGGTTATGAAAATACAAAGGTCTCCACCAACATCATATGGTCCCCAGAAACAGGGGTTTTATAAAGAGAAAAGTATTTGGTCAAAATTTCAGGGACTCAATCCAAAATAAAGGCCAAGATGCACCTAGGAAGGACTAATAAACTGTACCAGTACAGGTTGGGAGGTGATCTGTAGGAAAGCAGCCCTGTGGAGTAGGACCTGGGAGTTGTGGTGGACAAGAAGCTGTCAATGGGACAGCAATGTACCCTTGTGGCCAAGAAGGCCAATGGGATCCTGGGCTGCATTAAGAGGAGTGTGTCCAGCAGATCAAGGGAGATTCTCCTCCCTCTCTGCTCTGCCCTGGTGAGACCTCACCTGGAATATTGCATTCAGTTTTGGGCTCTCCAGTTCAGGAGGGACAGGGATATGCATGAAAGAGTCCAGTGGAAGGCTACAAAGATAATTAAGAGGCTGGACACTGCCCTGTGAAGAGAGGCTGAGGGACCTGGGACTTTTCACTCTGGTGAAGAGAAGAATTAGAGGGGATCTAATCAATGTTTATAAATATCTGAGTGCTGGGTGTCAAGAGGGAGTGGACAGGCTCTTCTCAGTTGTGCCCTGTGATAGGACAAGGGGCAAGGGGTACAAACTACAGCACAGGAAGTTCCACCTCAACATGAGGAAGAACTTCTTTACTGTAAGAGTCCCAGAGTACTGGAACAGGCTCCCCAGAGAGGTTGTGGAGTCTCCTTCTCTGAAGACTTTCAAGCCCTGTCTGGATGCTTTCATGTGCAACTCACACTAGGTTATGTTCCTGGTCTGGCAGGAGCATTGGGCTTGATGATCTCTGAAGGTCCCTTCCAACCTCCAACATCCTGAGATCCTGTGATGTCAAAAGTTGTAAATGCAGTATATGTACACATATGAGTCTGTCTCTACCCTCTCTCCCTGCCCCCCTACACCCATTACATCATAGCATATTATATGTCTGTGGTTTTCTATGTATCATGTAACATGATGAAATCATATGGATGTGTGTATAACCATGTACATGTCTGTGCATTTTATATGTCCACATTTTATGTACAAAGTTAGATTCAGTAAAATACATGCAAGTATGAACATATCCATATATAATATTAGGAACAAAGCACTAGGACCTGAATATTTTTAAGATTTCCTAAGTTTCTTGACCACTTAATTCTATTGTGTCCTTACTTTATTCAGAATCAGCTACAAAACTACTTTTTCTACCAAACCTAAGGCAAATCTTATTTTATTCTTGTTACTTCCATTACAAGGACTCTTTAGGTACTTGTGCATTTCAAAAAAAGGTTTTGATTGTGGGGTGCAAATATGGGCTTGGAAAAACTATTTGTGTTCTCTTCACCTTAGTCTCTCCTGTTTCATATATATTATATGGAAAATTAAAGGACATGGATTTGTTCTGAGTGTGAAATGAATTATCCTCTCCTTATTGTCCTCTCCTATGAGGACAGACTGAAAGAGTTGGGGCTGTTCAATCTGGAGAAGAGGAGGCTCTGAGGTGACCTTATTGTGGCCTTCCAGCATTTGAAGAGGGCCTGCAAAAAAGCTAGGGAGGGACTTTTTAGGCTATCAGGTAGTGACAGGACTAGAGGGAAAGGATCAAAGCTGGAGGTGGGGAGATTCAGACTGGATGTGAGGGGGAAGTTCTTCGCCATGAGAGTGGTGAGACCCTGGAATCAGTTCTTCAGGGAGGTGGTTGAGGCCCCATCCCTGGAATGTTTAAGGCCAGGCTGGATGAGGCTCTGGCCAGCCTGATCTAGTGTGAGGTGTCCCTGCCCATGGCAGGGGGGCTGGAACTAAATGATTCTTGTGGTCCCTTCCAACCCTGACTGATTCCATGATCCTACAACTTCTTCACTCGAGATTGTTTTGTGGATTCACAGCATTCATTTCAGTAGTGCATAACTAACATTATAGAGATGCCATGACAGCAAATAAAAACAAAATCAAGAAAGTGTCACCTTTGGTGTGTGCAGAGTCATTCATCCAGTTGGTACTAGCAACTGTATAATATAGCTAAACATTTGCAGCACACAAATCATTACAAAGAAATTCTTGGATTTGCCACGATACTTTGGCAATTCCAAGCATTGTTAAGTACAGCTTGACTACACAGCTGAAGTGAATTTGCATCTTCAGGAGATCATAATGGGTAATGAGTAGATATAATTTAATCTTTGTTAAAAAAGACATGAAACTTAATCAAAATGTAGGAGTAGTGAGTTCAGACACACTTGCCAAGATGCTCTCAGGCAACCAACACCAGAACAAGTGGACACAGTCTCAAGTTGTGCCAGGGGAAGTTTAGGCTGGAGGTGAGGAGAAAGTTCTACACTGAGAGAATCATTGGCTACTGGAATGGGCTGCCCAGGGAGGTGGTGGAGTCACCATCCCTGGAGGTGTTCAAGGCGCGTTTGGACGTGGCACTTGGTGCCATGGTCTAGTCTTGAGGTCTGTGGTGATGGGTTGGACTTGATGATCTTTGAGGTCTCTTCCAACCCTGGTGGTACTGTGGTACTGTGATACTACTTTTCACAGCCTTTACAAATATTTAGCATGAAGAGGGAGAAAATAAAGTTTTTTATAAAAATAATCTAAAAAATTATGTTTTGGAAACAATAAAACTACTTTTCAGTCCTGTGGAGACTGATCCCTATTTGACAAATTTAAGAATGTAAAATCTAAAAAGTTAGGTATTTAAAACCAGAGTCAGGAATGGAATTAACCATTGTGATTCAAGTTCTCAATCCTAGGAAATATTTGACTGAACTCACCAGAGAGATCAAAAGATATGTAGCACTCATATTTATACTAATGTGTTCTATGTCTCAAAACCTGAACACATTTGGATCAAAGACTGACTCCAGTCTCTTTCAGCAATGCATGGCATCTTTGAGCCCATGGTACTATTTTATGACTTCTCTCCTGGATGGCACTGATTCTCCCACTGAGGAGAAAAACTGGGGAATTAAAACAACTGCATGCATTTGGTGGTTTAGCATCTAAATCCATTTAACTTAAATACTGTCACTTGGTCTTAAACCATGCTACTCATGAAAACTTCCTATTGATTTTAATGACTTTTGAATCAAAGCCTTGGAGTTCTATTGCATTGAATGTGATTAACTACCACGATTTCAGAGCATTTTCAGCAAGTAAAACCAAACCCCCAAACATATAGGAAAATCCTAGTAAGGTTCTCCATTAGGAGAAAAAATGTGTATGTAGACTACCACCATGACTCGTGGAATGACATGCATGATGAGTTTATAAAATTAAACTTGTAGCAAAGAGGTCAAATGGGAGATTTAATTAGTAAGCCAAATAATTGTAGTCCCTTTGCACTGTTCTGCATGTGCAAAGTATTCACGTCATTTTTCCATTACATAATTATGCTAAATAGAATTATTAGCTTAATGAACCACTGAAGTATTCATTGACTACCAATGGCTTTCCCCACTGATGATGTTCAAACATCCTCAGAGCTAATAGCTAAATAAGTAATGAAAAAAAGGACAAACCTAGAAACTTTCTGCAGTTTCATTGGTAAAAACCTTTAGTGGTTAAGCTATGCTACAGAAAACCAGTAGTGTTTGAACTCCTTGTGTTGTTATCTATATGAAGTACTATCAGCTAGCTTCTGGGATTGAGTTGTAGTTAGCTTAAAGTCCACAATATTTTTCTGTGACAGATTTTTTGGTCCTTTTATGAATTTCTTACAGTATTAGATGTACATCAATATGGAAGTACTGCAGTGAGTTTAGGGCAAACAAATCCTTTGAAAATGAGGGCTCAGTGTAATTACAGTGTAATGAGTAGAAAGGGTAGATGAGGTAGGACATTGGAGCGTATCCAGAGGAGGGCCACAAAGATGATCAGAGGGCTACAGCAGCTCTCCTATGAGGACAGGATGAGAGAGTTGGGGTTCTTCAGCCTGGAGAAGAGAAGGCTTCGAGGGGACCTGATAGTAGCCTTCCAGTATCTGAAGGGGGCCTACAGGAAGGCTGGAGAGGGATTATTTACAAGGTCTTGCAACCACAGGACAAGGGGCAATGGGTTTAAACTGGCAGAGGGAAGATTTAGACTGGATGTGAGGAGGAAGCTCTTTACAGTTAGAGTGGTGAGTCATTGGAACAGATTGCTCAGGGAGGTTGTGGCTGCTCCCTCCCTGGAGGTGTTCAAGACCAGGTTGGATGAGGCCTTGAGTGACCTGTACTGGTGGGAGGTGTCCCTGCCTATGGCAGGGGGTTGGAACTAGGTGATCCTTGAGGTCCCTTCCAACCTTACCATTCTATGATTCTATGATTCTATGATATCTCTTACATCCCAGGCAATGAGAAAATTGTCATTTATATGTTCTTTATTCTTTTTAAGCAGTAGTAGGAAGAAGAAAAATTGCAAGTAAGTAGAAAATTTTCAGTCCCTCCTCTTCTTTTCTTATATACACATCACATCCTTCCCTCATTTTCATGTCAAAATAGTAGGGGAAATGAAGTAGAAACAGCTCATCATGTCTTCCTTGTCGAGCATGACTAGTAGGAGGATCTATAGTCTAGACGAATTATCCACCATTTTGCTCTGGTCAGGAAATTAATTTGCAACTTCTTTAAAAATTTGTAATGTTCATCAAAATAAATTTACAGTCAGGAGTACTAATGCACAATGAAATAGAAAAAGCAGTTCTACACTTCCTATCCTCTTATGTTGCAACCTTATCTCTGACAGAGTTGTAGCATGACTGAATTTTAAGTGATACTTAGTGCTCAGTATCTCGAATATCAAGCTCAGAGGATATTTTGTTAATTTTCTGTAAGTGCTGGAAAGTGAAAACCTCAAACCTGAACAAATGGTCTGCCTTGAGGCTCTGTCCTACTAACCTGTGTCTCTCTGCTACACTGTGCTGGCCATTTACTGTGAACTTTAAATCATAGCCAGGGACAGTCAGGTGCACATTTTTCGTGAGTTCTGCAGACTGTGACCAAAGGACCCTTTGGGCATCAAGGCAGTTTCTGATATCGGCCTGTGTTTGGCTTAGCTTTTCCCATACCTGAGAATTTGTACTGCTGGGCAATATTTATAGATACCAGTATATCATTGCTAGTTGTGTGACTTTGCTCTAGGTTGGAAGCTGCCCTGGAGCTACTCACAGGCTGGAGATTATAGGGCCAGAGGTCAGCTGTTTGGCACCGTATCACTCAGTTGCCCTAAATCATAGCTGCATCTTCATTACTTGGTGATTGCTAGTGGAAGAAGGGAGTGTTTCGTTCCAAATGCTGACTTGATGTAAATCAGTGTTGCTGAGCTGAACTGTAGCACTATATGCTGGCCCATGCTGTGTTCTGCTTCTCAGAGTGTGTTTTTCTCCATAATAAAATTTAGGGAATCTCACCCCTTGAAAATGTTGCTGTATTTTACATTACAAGAAGCATGTTTTATTCATGTGTTAATAATGTTTGAGATAATTTAATACAGTGTATCCGTAACTTGCTATTTAATGCAAATAACAGTTATCATAAAGAAGCACACATAATTTTATGCAGAGCATTATAGCTATCTATTTTTACTATCCACATAAAGGGACATATCTTCTGGGATAAATATTCTTATACATCTCAGAGCCACTTTTGTATAAAGAAGAAACAAAACAAGGAAATATATTTGCTGAATTTAGCCCAAACACAAAGCTTTGTCTTGAAATGATTTCGTTCAGAACATAGTGAAAATTTGTGCTGTTTGGTCTGTAAAAACTTTTTCTCTCTCTGTTGTTTTTATTTTTAAACCCATTGTGTATCTTGAAAATGTTGTTCTGGTTATACAGGAAATTATTAATTTCCTCTGTCTGTTTCCATTTTTCATATGCTTGGTCTGTGATTTTCAGGCTCTGTTGCTTCCTTTTAGTTGCTCTAGCATTTTCAGGGGACAAGGAGGAAAAGCTACCTCTTTTTATCATGTACTTCTCTTCCATTATCTCTGCCCTGTTAACATTTGTGCAACTCCTGTCTCAGCTGCTCCACACTACATTCTTTCAAAATGTCAGCAATATGAGTTTTAAGAGAAACTTTTCAAAATCTTTTCTTCTCAAAACCAGAATTAATGCATTATAATAATCTTACTAATGGAGTAGTAGATTTAATGAACAGAATCTAACCTTAAAACATATTTTCTAATGAAAGGAGTAGACTGACTGTCTGATGGATCAGTTTCATAGAATCATAGAATGGTTGGAAGGGACCTCAAAGATCCAACCCCCTGCCACAGGCAGGGACACCTCCCACCAGTACAGGTCACTCAAGGCCTCATCCAACCTGGTCTTGAACACCTCCAGGGAGGGAGCAGCCACAACCTCCCTGAGCAACCTGTTCCAATGACTCACCACTCTCACTGTAAAGAGCTTCCTCCTCACATCCAGTCTAAATCTTCCCTCTGCCAGTTTAAACCCATTGCCCCTTGTCCTGTGGTTGCAAGACCTTGTAAACAATCCCTCCCCAGCCTTCCTGCAGGCCCCTTTCAGATACTGGAAGGCTACTATCAGGTCCCCTCGAAGCCTTCTCTTCTCCAAGCTACACACCCCCAACTCTTGTAGCCTGTCCTCATAGGAGAGCTGCTGTAGCCCTCTGATCATCTTTGTGGCCCTCCTCTGGACCTGCTCCAACACTTCAATGTCCTTCCTGTGCTGGGGGCTCCAGAACTGCACACAGTACAGTTTTCCAGGAAATAAAAAAAAACCAACAACAAACCCAAACAAAAACTAAAACCCAACCAACCAAAAAAAACCCAAAAACCCAAACAAAACAACACAAACAAACAAACCCACAGAAATCAAAACATGTTCCAACTACAGTTTCAAAGTTCAGAAATCACAAATGAATACTTGTAAATTTTCTTAGAGCATTGAGCAATATTTCACTCTGGGATGTGGGTAATGTCAGAGTAGTCTCTTAATACATTGAAGTCCACTCCTATAATAAGCTTTATACCTCTTGGTCAGATCTTTCTGAATGTTTTCTCCTGGTCTTGGTAGTCCTCAGCCAGCCCATCGTATGCTTAAAGATAGTTCAATACTGAGACTGCTTCTTATCCTGCCTGGAATGTCTGGTCAGTGGTATTTATGTACAACAAAGACATCATGAAACTTAATGGGAATGATGAAAAATCACTCGTTACAGGAAGCAGTCAGCAATGTGTCATAGTCTAGTAGAAGATAGCACAGAGTCTGAGCTAATCAAAAAGCCAGCAGTTCATGAAACATTTCTTAGTTTGTGGGGGGGATTGTTGATTTTCTTTTTATTATTTCCTCTGATTTACCATGTTCTGTTTATTATGGATATGTCTGCATGCTGCAGATTTATCTTNTTTTTCTGCAGGACATATTGTTCAAGTGTGGTGATCAAGGTTCAGAATCCAGGCTGATTTGTAATAACAACAGTTTAAATTACTACATTTGCCCAAACCATGACAGTTGTGTAATTTTCTTCCTTAAAATGATCTCTTGAGAAAAAAAAAAAAAAAAAGATGCTTGAGCTAAATTTAGATGGCAAGGTGAAAAAGAAAAAAACCCCAGGAATTTACAGGTTCTAATTAATCAGAAAGAACTTTAATTCTCAATCTTAAGAAGGATGGAGATATTTCTGCATGTACTGGCTAGTGTACTTGCTATAGCTAGTTGGAACCAGAGGTACTCCACCACTGCAATGTCACACTCTTACCACACTACAGCAGTCAGTACTCCAACAGTGCAAATACTGAGTTGTCTTGATAGTTCTCAACACATTTCTGGAACTACCCTCAAACTGGTCAAATCTATGTGTATGATTGCTTTCTTCCAGTGGATGACCTGTCACCTCTCCTCATGCCTGTGCTTGCATGTCACCAGAGAACTGCAACTGTCGGGACTGACATAATTCCATTTTGTTGTACCAAGGGTGAAAATTTCTTACCCTGTCCCGTATATATGTGTGTTGTAGTTCTAAAGAGCAGACAGAAATAAATCTTACTCCTGAAGGAAGTAAAATAAAAATGCTCTAGTTGAATTGGAGAAGATTACAGAAAATTGTATTTAAAGATATATAGGAAAATGCAGAACATGAGAATCCTTAACACCTGATACAGATACAGGATACCTGAGAACTCCTCCAAAACCCTCCCCCCTACCAAACTAAACTACAAAAATCCAGTGCTCATTTGCTCCCCTGACATTGTCTCCCATTAGTCTCAAACAAGCCTTGATTGCAGAGCAAGAAATTCAATGCAGCCTCAAGGCCACAGGCAGGTTTACTCCCTCATCCTTACCAGATAAGGAGTCCCTCTGGAGAGCTGAAGGAAGGGAGAAAAAGAGAACCGTTTGGCTTTGCTGCCCACTTATAAAGTGATAGCAGAATTGCAGGATTGAATAACAAAAATGCAATTTCTGGGGTCCACTTTCTGGACTCTCTGGTCCTTCTAGTCAACTCTGTGGCTTTCGTAAGGGAACCTGACCAAACCACCACAATGTGGAGCTGCAAGATGCAGTAACATTACACATCACCCTGTCTTCTTAGCAAAATGCACTCCTGTTGTATGGCTTGTACTGAGATTAATAAGTGTTTGACTGTTAGGAACAATCAGGGTCTGTAAAGTTAGACCCACTATGCTTTCTAAACCCATTAGTAACTCACATATTTATCTCAATTTCCTCCTAACTACTATGAAATTGAGTCTCAGGTTATTATTTACCTGCTGTGTTACAATTAGCACATTCCTAATAACTTCAAAATGGAAAACTAAAGCTGAGCATCTGAGCCTAATTAAGAGTCCATGTTGCACATTACAGGAACCAGTATTTGTTGCTTTTGGCAGAGTTAGGAGTCAATAGAATTGCATGCATAATGGTTATGTTAGAGTGCCAAGTGTAAAGATGCAATTAGTCAAAAATGAATGCGATTTGATTTCTGGGGAGACTGCTATCCTGCTATCTGAAGAGTAGGATGTCACATTATATTTGTGAGGCTGATGCAAAGGAGGGAAAATGAGTTTGTATTTGTCACAGTTCAAGTTCAAAGCTGGTAGGACTCTGATCAATTTTCATCAAAATTATTATGGGTTGAGATCATACTGAAGTCATATCAAGGGAGCATGAAATAATCTATCATTTAGATTTCCACAGCTATAATCTTTCAATCTCTCATCATTCATGTAGAGAATGATGGTATAGATATCCCCTGAATAGAGCTCTTTGGCAATGGCAAGAGAGTTCCAGAGTTAGCATTGTCAGTCAGGCACTAAAATCCTTGAATCTTGCTTCTTTCAGAACTCCCTTGAAGGGTTAATTAAACAATATCACTGAAGATCATCTTAATCTCTGTCTGGGAATTGTCAGCCTTGTTCTAATTAAATACGAGCCTTGGAAAAGCATTTGTCTTGCAATTTGTTACAAAGACTGAATTCTTCATTCCTTTTCAGAAACAGGTGTTCTTGCCCATGGCAGAAATACTTCCTTCCTGGACTTCGTCTGGTTAAAGACTAATGGTTCTTCAGATCTATCTGCCTGTTCCTGACACTGGTATTAAACTTCAGTCCTGTTCTTTCTGATTTTCCTCCTGTATGCATTTAATTTTTTTAAAAAAATGTTTTATTTTATACTTTCCATATGGCATCCTTGGATTCTGGTCTCAGCTTGCTTCACTGACATTGAAGGGGGAAGTGGGAGAGGCAGGCAGGGAGCTAACAAGTATTTTCAATCTACTTTACTATCACATTTTTTCCCTGTCATTCTTAAGAGAAATTTTACATCAGGTCTTCTTTAATTTGCATAGAATCACAGAATACACTGGATTGTAAGGGATCTTCAAAGGTCAGTCACCTAGTTCCAGCACCCTGCAATATGGAGGGACATGTCCAACTAGATCAGATTGCTCAGAGCAATATCAAGCCTGACCTGAAATGTCTCCAGGGATGGAGCCTCTGCCACCTCCCTGGGCAGCCTGTTACAGTGTCTACCACCCTCGTAGTGAAAAACTTCTTCCTAATATCCAATCTGAATGTACCCTGTTCTAGTTTAAAACCATTGCCCCTTGTCCTAAACTATATGTCTTTGCAAATAGTCCCTCCCTACCCTTCTTATAGGCCACGTTCAGGTACTGGTAAGATCTCCTGCGAGCCTTCTCTCCTCTAGGCTGAACAATCCCAACTCTCTCAGCCTTTCTTCTTAGGAGAGGTACTCCAGCCCTCTGATCATTTTTGTGTCCCTCCTCTGGATTGTCTCCAGTAGTTCCTTGCCTTTTCTGCACTGAGGACCCCAGAGCTGGATGCATGTAGTGTCACAGCACCTCAAGTGAGGTGTCAGCAGTGCAGAACAGCAGAATCACCTCTCTGGATCTGCTGGCCACATTTCATTTGATTCAGCCCAGGATGAGACACAGCTTCTGGGCTGCAAGTGCACATTGTTGGTTCATGTGCAGCTTTCTTGTCCACCAGTATCCCCAAGTCTTTTTCTGCAGGTCTGCTCTCTATGACATCATCTCCCTTCCTGTATTGATAATGAAGTCCCGAGCCACGTGCTGACTAATTTAAAGACATTCTGGTGTACTTCAATGATACTCTTTTGTTCCTAAAGACAGACAATGGAAATGCTAAAGAATGATGGCTTAAGTATCAGGAATATGAAGGAGGTTTTGTTGTTTATTAACTGGAGTACGTTCACAGTGGGAACTATCCTTGGCAGATGGACACTGTGCGAGTGCTGGAATGAGAACTTTTTAGCTGTGATTTGATAACAGAGGAGTTTAACTAAAGCAAGAATTTGGGAACTTGAATTGATACCTGAGAACAGGAAAACCAGGTGTAAAAGAAACAGTAGTGCATGAAAGAATAGCACACTGCAGGAAAAAAAAAATTGGAAAAAGTGCAAATCTTCATGAGAGTAACAGAAATCAAGAGAACAGAGTTACTCACATGTCTTTTCCCATGGAGATTAACAAAGGGATAATGAACAATAAAGTACAGCTACAATCCTTCTAAACTCTATTTATGAGACAAGACACTAAATTAGAATAATCCAAAATCCAAAATCCAACTGTGTGCAGTTCTGGAACCCTCAGCACAGGAAGGACATGGAAGTGTTGGAGCGGGTCCAGAGGAGGGCCACAAAGATGATCAGAGGGCTGGAGCAGCTCTCCTATGAGGACAGGCTGAGAGAGTTGGAGCTCTTCAGCCTGGAGAAGAGAAGGCTTCGAGGGGACCTGATAGTAGCCTTCCAGTATCTGAAGGGGGCCTACAGGAAGGCTGGGGAAGGATTATTTACAAGGTCCTGCAATGACAGGACAAGGGGCAATGGGCTTAAACTGGCAGAGGGGAGATTTGGCCTAGATGTGAGGAGGAAGTTCTTTACAGTGAGGGTGGTGAGGCACTGGAACAGGTTGCCCAGGGAGGTTGTGGATGCTCCCTCCCTGGATGTGTTCAAGGCCAGATTGGATGAGGCCTTGAGTGACCTGTCCTAGTGGGAGGTGTCCCTGCGTATGGCAGGGGGTTGGAACTAGATGATCCTTGAGGTCCCTTCCAACCTTACCATTCTATGATTCTATGATTCTATAAAATATGGCTTCGAAATACAGTAACTGGATATTTTGAGACTTGCAAAACTACCAATCTGCTGTCACTGAAGACAACAGATAATTTGTATGTATTTGTTGTGGTAGGCCTGAATAGGCCAAAGGTGGGCTTGTGCATGTCCTGGCTTGCTCAGGCATGCTCCCCTGCTCCCCCTCCCTCTGTGTTGGGAGTGGTGGCCACAGGAAAGGGGAGAAAGGCCCCAGTTTCACCTAATATGGGTAGACTGGGCAAACTGCCATCCTGATTGGCTAATCTATGTCCAAAGGCCCATCAGTCTCGGGCTGAAATGGATATAAAGGATGAGCAGGTAGCACATTGGGCTTGGTCGCTATTGTGCTCTCTACTGTTGTATCTGGGCCTGTGTACTACCTCATGGATCCTGAGCTGGGTGGGACCCCAAGCAGTGCAATCAGGCTTTGATACCTCCACGCGTTCGGCCTGCACAGTCAGCGTGACACTGTGCCGGGACTGCACATCGGAAGACATCAGCCTGCACATGAGAGCCTGCTACCAAGAGAGCCAGGACCAGGCCAGAGATGTCTGCCTCCTTTTCTGAAGCACCCAGGAGCCTGAGGAAACTCCAAAGTCTCTAACAGCTTCTGACCCGGCAGCAGCCCACCACATGCTTTGGGTATTGTCCCAGCATATTTTTGTGAGTAAATACTTCAAGCCTCTTGTAATTATTAATTGCCTTCTGCCATAAGCAGAAAGGAGTTTCCTGCACCCATCCAGTGGCTAAGCAGGATAACTAACTGCAAGCGGTGTAAGTGACCGCACAAACCTTCTCTGCTAGTAAAATGTTTGCTTACGCTGGTTGCCTTTAAAGTGTTCCAGTTTACCTGTTCCCTGTATGTGCAACTTTCCAAACCGTGCATTTTTGAACCTTGTAAATAAGTTTTCTGTCAAGATTTAATGTTAATAAATGGTGTTCATAGTTATTAACAGTGTCTGCCTGGATATCATAATTAATATAATTATTAATTTTGAAACAGACTCTCCCTTACAGTATTAGCCAATTACATGATGGGGTAAACAGAAGAAAGTTGTCATTCTCAAAGAAGTTGACCTTCGTTTTAGTATAGAGGAACAAAATCTTTAAATGTATTGAGATCGAACTCACACCATTCACCAAGAGGGTTGTTGCCATATCTGATTGCAATAAGGACTATGTGGAACTTGTTCTATTTTTGCTGTTGTTGTTCCCCACAAGTGCACACCAAGTCCACAGTAATTAAAACTAATATCTGGGAACCCACCAGACTTTTCAGTTATATGCCCAGGAAACATCAGGCTTATCACTTAGCACGTATTTGATCTTGGTCTCAAGTCCAGCCTCTCCAGTCATTCACATATTTGGACATAAGCAATGGTCTGGCACAGCTTTAAGCAGGGTTTGTTTTGGGGTTATTTTGTGAATACCAGTGAGCTTGGCTTACCATGAACCAGCTATCTGGCACTTACCTCTTCATGACCACGATGTGAACATTTGAATCCTGACCTCCAGACATTTCGTCAACATGAAACAGCATACTTGGGGAGGGAGGTCCACTCAACCTGACAGCTCTAGACAGCATCTTTCCCTCTACAGTTATTTTGACCTTCAGGTGTTATTCCAGACTCTCTGTCTCCATTTCATATTCTTTCTATCCTTCCATTTTTACAACTTGGCAAATCCATAAGCCCACATGACTTATCTCTGACATACCATGCAGCTTACTGCACTGCCCTACCCATTCATCATGCTTACTATTTTAAGTAGCCCTAACTACTCCATCTCCTGAGCCAAAAGCTCAATTCTTGCTTGGGTTGAGTCTCTAATACTCACGGATCCAAGTGATTCTTGGATTGCATTCATTAGCAGTTTTTAATGGAACAGCATTTGTAGAAAAGTTTCCTTTTCTTCCTTTTTATTTTTTTTCCACAAGAAGAGAGCCAGTAGGATTTCTACAACAAACAAAACAAAACCCTCTGAAAACAGTTTCAATAGCCATTGTTACTTAATTTTTAAACCTATTCATATTGGCAAAATGAATGACAAGAATCTGTTTTAGTTCTGTGATGGAGTTAACCACCACCCCCCTCCAATAAAGTCACTCAGACTAGACGCAGCTGGCTGGAAGTTAAGGAATGAAGCTTTATATTCACAGCTTAGCACAACATACAAGCATATATTTACAATACATTACAAATATTTACAGCTATATACAGAAATATACAAGTAATACAGAAACACAATAACCCTCCCAGAAATCAGAGTCCCCAGGGGAGGCTCCAACCACCTTGCACCTTCTTTCTACCCATCTACCTTATCCCAGAGTCCACATTATGTGCAAGGTGAGTTGAGAGGATCAGCAAGGGGGGTTAGAAGCAGAGTGGTTAGTTGGGTTACACAGATTCAAGCAGAAGAGAAACAGACCCTGACGGACCCCAAGAGATTGACTGTCTTATGTATGTTTGTATCCTTGCCTTTATGCATCTCAGCAAGCCTATGAGTGGCCATCACCATTGTTTTCTTTTCACAGCCTATAATATAATTTTTCTCATTAAAATATTCCAATTGGCTTTAAACCAACACAAGTTCGAATAGCTCCTAAATAAAACTGGCATTATTCCATGCCTGTTCCCTGTATGTATAAAATTCAAAACTGTGCATTTTGAACCTTGTAAATAAGTTTTCTGGCAAGATTTAATGTTAATAAACAATTTTGGTAGTTATTAACAATATCTGCCTGGATATAAAAATTAATATCAATTATCAATTTTGCATCTTTCATGACACACGACCAGCATATTGTTGAACTTTTTACTAAGATCCAACTTGCTTGTATGTGAGTTGAGCAGGATATTTCTGCTTGGTCTGGCCTTGCTTCTGGAAAAAAGCCAAGTCGAATGTTGTCATTCTTAATTCAGAATGACAATAATGTGCTTTATAATACAGGTTCCTGTTCTGACTGAATGAATACAAGTTTCAGAATAACTATTGTAGACGCTAAAGTTCACACCCAGTATTTTCTGATAATTCCTTTTCAGATCTTATAATGCACTTTGGCTACAACAACCCCATGCAGAGTTATAGGCTGGGGTTGGAGTGGCTGGAGAGCAACCAAACAGAAAGGGATCTGGGGATGCTGATTGACACCCACCTAAACATAAGGCAGCAGTGTGCCCAGGTGGTCAAGAAGGTCAATGGCATCCTGGCCTGCATCATGAATAGCGTGGCCAGCAGGAGCAGGGAGGTCATTCTCCCCCTGTACTCTGCACTGGTTAGGCCACACCTTGAGTCCTGTGTCCAGTTCTGGGCCCCTCAATTTAAGAAGGACATTGAGGTGCTTGAGCATGTCCAGAGAAGGGCAATGAGGCTGGTGAGAGGCCTCGAGCACAAGCCCTGTGAAGAGAGGTTGAGGGAGCTGGGATTGTTTAGCCTGGAGAAGAGGCGGCTCAGGGGGGACCTTATTGCTGTCTACCACTACCTGAAGAGGGGTTGTGGCCAGGAGGTTGCTTTCTTCTCTCAGGCAACCAGCACCAGAACAAGAGGACACAGTCTCAAGCTGTGCCAGGGGAAGTTTAGGCTGGAGGTGAGGAGAAAGTTCTTCTCTGAGAGAGTCATTGGCAACTGGAATGGGCTGCCCAGGGAGGTGGTGGAGTCACCATCCCTGGAGGTGTTCAAGGTGCGTTTGGACGTGGCACTTGGTGCCATGGTCTAGTCTTGAGATCTGTGGTATTGGGTTGGACTTGATGATCTTTGAGGTCTCTTCCAACCTTGGTGATACTGTGATACTGTCATACTAATGTTTTTAGTTGGAGTATAGAATGAGACAAAGAGCCCTGAGGAAAATAAACCATAAGTGAGAAGATATAATTAAAAGCTATGCCCTAGTACAGGAGGGAGTACATTACGATTGCACAGATCATCTTAGAGATTCATAAGATATTGTTAGCTAAGATTAATTTTTGTGCTAATTCTAGCAAAAGATAATTTGAAAACTGTCCTTGAATGTGACTTCAAGAGAGACCTGAAGTTGTCCAACATCCCTAGAAATCTGACCTTTCAGTCTCTGAATGCATATGATTGGATGAAAAAATGTGTCTGTCTAAAAATAAGGATTTCTGTTTCCTGGTTCTCTGCTGAGGTTAGCTTCAGTTTAAATATCTGCATGCCTCATGCCTCTCTTCTGCTTCCTGTACGCTGTTTTTTTTTAGGACAGAAATTCTTGGTGCACCTGTAGGTGCAACAATGAGATGCATAAAGCACATGGTTGCACGGACTACCTCAAGCGTTTGAAAGATCAAAGAAGTCTTTATGGAAGAGAGAAGAAAAATAATCATGGGTATGCCTGTGCATTAAATGTATCAGGATGAAGCTATGCTTGTACTGGGCCTTTCAGTATCTGAAGGGGGCCTATAAGAAAGCCAGGGAGGGACTTTTTCAGGATGTCAGGTAGCGATAGGAATAGGGAGAATGGAACAAAGCTAGAAATGGGTAGATTCAGACTGGATATTAGGAAGAAGTTCTTCACCATGAGGGTGGTGAGACCCTGAAATGAGTTGCCTGGGAGGTTGTGGAAGCCCCATCCTTGGAGGTCTTTAAGGCCAGGCTGCAGGAGTCTCTAGACAGCCTGATCCGGTGTGAGGTGTCTTTGTCCATGACAGGGGAGTTGGAACTAGATGATCATAGAATCATAGAAAGGTAAGGTTGGAAGTGACCTCAAAGATCACCTAGTTCCAACCCCCTGCCATAGAATGGGGATGCCTCCCACTAGTACAGGTCACTGAAGGCCTCGCCCAACCTGGCCTTGAACACCTCCAGGGAGGGAGCAGCCACAATGTCCCTGGGCAATTTGTTCCAGTGCATCAACAGCCTCACTGTAAAGAACTTCCTCCTAATATCCAGTTTAAAGTTCCTTCCAACCCTGACTGATTCTATGGTTTGAAATAATCTAAGGCAGTACATTCATCTCCCCATCTTGCGTAGCATGGTACAGCACTACATTGACTCTCACAAGCTTCAAGGTTAGATGCTATGCACTTGCAGGTAACAGGATAGCAGATACTACACAAATGCATTTATACTATGTCCAGATCACAGATAGTGTAAATGTTAGGAAAGTGGATATCTGCACACCAACATCTCCGTTTATTGAGTGTATGGAAAAAGTCACACTGGTCATTGTCTATGTCTGTATCCTTATCAGAGCCAAGGTTTTTGTTGCTTTTCTAAATCAGTTACTTAAATCTCTGACAGAATCACTGTATTTAATAATCTATAAATACTACAAACCTCTTTATTTTCATTTTGACTGTCTTCCACATTGGGCAGCTAGAATGATTTAATTGTGTCTCATCACAATTGCAATCTTTCTCTAAGCTTTTAATTAACACAAATACAATTGCTGACAGTGCATTTATTTTTGTTTTATTGCAAGTGATGCACATGATTTCCTGCGTGACCTAGACAATGTCATGAAGCAGGTAACTGGTAGTTTTAAACTAATTGAATTGTTCTACAGCTAGATGTGTTTATTTTAAGCAGATTTTAAGCAAATTTCACTCTCATATAACAATTTACTTCAAATAACAACTGCAAATAAGCACAAGATCCACATCTCATTCCCAACAGAGTTTCTGTTTGGTCAATATCTGATTAAGAAGTTCCAGTTCTGCTTAAAAATTGCTAAGTACCTCTGACAAGCATCTGCCTCATATACTGGGAATATCACCCTTGGCACTAGTACAGAAATCAACATCTGCTTAAGTTTTGACACAAGCACAGACAGAATGCTTATTGGTGTCAAGGAGGAGACTTTAAAAGGCATAACAATACCAGTCTTGCAGCACTTTTCTATATTAGTTTGCAATTCCCTGAGTTTACAGGGATTTAACCATGGGCAGAAAGTGAAGGTGAAGATCATCTTTTATGGCACTAAGTCAGGCTTTGAATAAAGATTGCAGATTGCAGTGTTGCATAAAGCATTGCTCCAATAACACATGAGATTGTAAATAATATTGCATTAGACATTGGTGAGAACACTTCCTGCTAGCTCTCAGTGACACTGTACTTCTATGTAAAGAATTCTATCAATTTCCTAATTACTTTCTTGAATAAAAGTATTGCTAATGTATCAAATAGCTAATTAACTAACTAGCTAAAACAGACCTAAAAATGCTTGTGATTTATCTTTATTTTCTACCAATTCAACTTTAAAGGTTGCACTATATACATTGTGCACTGGATGGGAGGTAAAAATTAGATTTAGCACACAGAAAGGGTAAAAATATACACTGAAAAGGTAAAACAAACAATATTATGCAGAATTACCTTAATTAAGATCTTAAGATGCTCATAATTTATTGTAGAAGGGACAACATATCATCCGAGATGCTTGTTTTTCTTTGAAAGTAACTCATTCAAAAAGTTACTTCTGTGCTGAGTTCATCTCACTGTGTTTAGCTAGATCTCTTCTTCTTAAAGAGCAAGCAAGTGTTGTCAAAGGAAAGCAAGAGGCAGAACTGGCAAGGACACTTTTGGTGATTGATTTTTGTGGTTTATTCACTGTCACAGGAAGTTATGCTTAATTTTTCAGTTTGAATTTGGGGTTTTTTGGTTATTAACTTCATAGTCTTTCTTTGCTAGATTAAAGAGCTGCTTAGTGACTTGTAGTTTCTCCCTGTAAAGCAAACAACCAAAACAAAACAAAAACCTTGTAAACAAATATCTTTATGAACCTTTACTATTTTCACAGAATCAAGAATCATTTTGCTTGGAAAAGACCTTTAAGACCATTGAGTTCAACCATTGTCTAACTAGGAAGTCTGCTACTAAGCCATGTTCCTTAGCAGCACATCTATGTGTCTCAAAAACATGGCAATTCAATCTTCTGCCTGAGGAGCCTGTTCTAGTTCTTAATCACCCTTCAGTGAAGAAATTTCTTCTAATATCCATACTAAACCTCTCCTTGTGCAACCTGAGGCCATTACCATGTAGGACCTGACCAGCAACTTTAAAGATCATAGAATCATAGAATTGTAGAATGGTAAGGTTGGAAGGGACCTCAAGGATCACCTAGTTCCAACCTCCTGCCATAGGCAGGGACACCTCCCACTAGTACAGGTCACTCAAGGCCTCGTCCAGCCTGGCCTTGAACACCTCCAGGGAGGGAGCAGCCACAACCTCCCTGGGCAACCTGTTCCAGTGTCTCACCACCCTCACTGGAAAGAATTTCCTCCTAACATCCAGTCTAAATCTTCCTTCTGCCAGTTTAAACCCATTGCCCCTTTTCCTGTCATTGCAAGACCTTGTATTGGTGCAGGTACTTTCTCCAGTCCTTCATTATTTTTTCTATGCTGTTCTAAGCATTGTCTTGTTTCCACCACCCCTCTAAACTGAGGGAAAGGAGGAGTAGATGTCATTTCTTCCCTCTCATTTTGCAGAAGTAATGCTACATCAAAGCATGCTGCTTTGTAGGACAGAGAATACTGCTCCTGTCATAGATCTATTACATTGCATCTGCTATGCTGAAACATGCTTAAACCTGCTTCATTTGCCAAGCACCACTGAGCAGTTTTTCTGATTGCTCTCCTTATCTGTATTTAGCACTTTGTCAGCTCTGTGTCATCTGCAAATATTATTGGACTGTCTTTGTGTGCTTATCGTCAGTGAGGTGCTGAGAGCTTTCAGTCTGTTATCAGGCTCTGTAAATGCTGGAAATACATCTATTTTATGATGATTCCCCCTTGAGGATGGCATTTTGTCATCAGTTAATTGTATAAATTCTAATCCATGAAATTTATGCTTCACGGATGCTGTCTGCTCCTCATTATTTATCAGGCTGTTGTGCAGCATGCAGATGAATGTCTTGGTTCAGCCTATATTGTGTCTTTATTATGTCTTTATCCACTGTAAGTGAAACCTCCTGCAAGGATATTACATTTGTTTAGCAAGATCTTGTTTCCATAGACCGTGCTGACTTATATTCTTTCTCTTTAATTCTTTATGAGGTATTTTGAATTCTTTATACTTTTACAGGCTTATAAACTGCCTGTCTGATGCATTAATTGAACTAACAAATATTGACTGTTCCAGCTTCAGCTGCTTCAAGAGCTGGATCTGGGTTTTGTCAGTAGAGTTTCATGGTAGGAGTCACCATTCCTCAAGCCACCCCCTCTTCGGGCAGCAGTGCACATTCTGTCAGTGTTGCAGTTTGGCAGGTAGATGTCTGGAGAGAGATGTCTGTTTGGAAGTCAGTGGATGCTCAGAAGCCTGACAGGTGCTTGGAATTCTGCACTGGATGCCTGGAGGCTTGGATTCTCTCTCATTTCCTGAGAGAAATTGCTGGCCCAAATGGAAGAAACTCGTGGGTCAGCCTAGATCAGAACTGCTGAATAAGCTGCTACTTCTGGACTGTAACTTGCCCAATAGTCCAGAATTTACTAAAAATATGCATCAGAAAACTGTCTCCTCAGCCAATGCTTTTCCTACTACAGGTCTGGGCTTCTTTACCTTGCCATATTTCTCCACCATCCACGCAACCAATCAAAGCTTTCCATAATTATTAATAAACAGAAAGCTACTTCAGCATTCATATGTAATATAATATCACCTTTTATCTTTCCAAGTACAAACCAGAAATAGTTATTAAACAATACATAGATCGATATTTAATGTTTTGGGTATTCCCAACTCAGGCACTCTGGTTCTTTTTTTTTGCTTTCAATTACTATGGGTCTTTTTTTTATATACTGTTGACTGTAGATGACTCTTAAACTTCTGACCATTTAAAAGTGTTTTATATTTATATTTAGTCTTAATCAGTAGTTAAAAATACCTGACGGTATATTGTGACCCTGAGATGATCACAGTAATCACAAACGAGTTTACTGCTCCTAATTCTTCCAAAGCACATTTTACATGAATTAAAGTGAAAAATCTTCCTTCACAGAAGATCAAGTTTTATGAAATCTCTCTTTATCAATGGCAATGATAAAGATGCACTTCAAATCCTTTGCTGATTAAATAAAATGTTGTCTTTCAAAGCTTTAATGTTGCTTCTTTTTCATGTCTTCACACAAGTAATTTCAGAGAACATTGATAACAGAAATGTTTTCAGTTAAAACTGTCACTATAGAGGCCAAAATAGAAGGCTCCATGACTTTTATAATTCAGTAATGTTAGCTATTTTTGAAACTTATTTTACTTATTTTAATTAATTTATTTATTTCTTTTAAAGTAGTGTGTAAATAATCCAGTAGGCACAGTTGTAGGTTGTATATATGCAAGAAGTACACAACAGCATGGGTTATATGAAGACATTAACAGAAAACAAAGCCTATAACCTTACTACAGAAACTTTCTTTAGTAAAGAGATTACAGTATCACAGTATCACCAAGGTTGGAAGAGACCTCAAAGATCATCAAGTCCAACCCGTCATGACAGACTCAAGACTAGATCAACACTCAAGACTAGACCATGGCACCAAGTGCCACGTCCAAACCCACCTTGAACACCTCCAGGGACGGTGACTCCACCACCTCCCCAGGTAGCCCATTCCAGTAGCCAATGACTCTCTCAGAGAAGAACTTTCTCCTCACCTCCAGCCTAAACTTCCCCTGGCACAGTTTGAGACTGTGTCCTCTTGTTCTGGTGCTGGTTGCCTGAGAGAAGAAGGTAACCTCCCCCTGGCTACAACCACCCTTCAGGTAGTTGTAGACAGCAATAAGGTCCCCCCTGAGCTGCCTCTTCTCCAGGCTAAACAATCCCAACTCCCTCAGCCTCTCTTCACAGGGCTTGTGCTCGAGGCCACTCACCAGCCTCGTTGCCCTTCTCTGGACACGCTCAAGCACCTCAATGTCCTTCTTAAATTGAGGGGCCCAGAACTGGACACAGGACTCAAGGTGTGGCCTAACCAGTGCAGAGTACAGGGGGAGAATGACCTCCCTGCTCCTGCTGGCCACACTATTCCTGATGCAGGCCAGGATGCCATTGGCCTTCTTGGCCACCTGGGCACACTGCTGGCTCATGTTTAGGTGGGTGTCAATCAGCACCCCCAGACCCCTTTCTGTTCGGCTGCTCTACAGCCACTCCAACCCCAGCCTATAACTCTGCATGGGGTTGTTGTAGCCAAAGTGCAGCACCCGGCACTTGGATTTATTGAATGCCATCCCCTTGGACTCTGCCTATCTGTCCAGGTGGTCGAGGTCTCGCTGCAGAGCCCTTCTGCCCTTCAACCCAGCAACATTAGCTCCCAGTTTGGTGTCATTTGCAAATTTGCTGGTGACTGACTCGATGCCCTCGTCCAGATCATCAATGAAGATGTTAAAGAGGATGGGGCCCAGTACTGATCCCTGGGGGACACCGCTAGTGCCCGGCCTCCAGCTGGATGTGGCACCATTCACCACCACTCTCTGGGCTCAGCCCTCCAGCCAGTTCCTAACCCAGCACAGAGTGTTGGCATCTAAGCCATGAGCTGACAGTTTAGCCAGCAGTTTGCTGTGGGGCACAGTGTCAAAGACCCTCCTGAAGCCCAGGTAGACCACATCCACAGACCTCCCCACATCCACCAGGCGGGTCACCTGATCATAGAAGGAGAAATTCTAGATTGATTCAGAAAATTCTTTTATTCCTATCTGAGAGGAGATACAGAAATAAAGTCCTGTCAGTTCGTAGTTCAAAGGCAGAGTTACATACCTGTAGTCCCTGCAGTTTGCATTTCCCTTGATTCTAGGTTCTTAATATCTCTTAAAACATGAGGATTAACTTTAAGCTGAGAGTTGCATTAATAATGCATGAAGTTCTGTCATAGCCCATAAGATAATTATTTCCTATACATTTGTTGTTTCTCTCATAAATTCAGCTGGTCACTTTACTCCACCTATGGGGAGATGCTGTCCTGAAGAGAGACCTTTGCAAAGTCCACAAGTATGCAAAGCAGCTGCCTGGCTCCCCACGTAAAAGTGATTCACAGACACTATTACTGTGTGTCACTGCAGCTAGGAAAGAAGCTCAAACTAGGGAAGGAAAAAAAGCTTTCTAAGCTTGGGAACAACTTACCCTTGTCATACTGAGCAGAGACCATGTGAGTGTGCCAGTGAGGACATGAAGGTGCTCCTACTGACTTCTAGGCAGAAACTACAACAGCAATCAGGTAGTTGGCATGGAGGGTCACAAAGAGGGAAAATGGGGACCAAGCAGTGCTTGGGAGGGGAGGCTCAGAGATAACCCCTCTCAGGCTCAAGAACCAACTAGTCTGATGTCAGGACAAAAAAGGGAGGGAAGAACTTGTGAGAAATATAAGTATTTTCTGCTGCTTGAAAAAAAAAGGAAAAAAAAAAAAAAAGATGAAGATACCAAAACTCAAAAAACTGTTGCCATCCCAGTATGAAGACTGCCAGTTAAAGTAGTGCCCCTAACCTTCTTTCCAGACCCAGTATTTTACCAGGAATAATTTAACACTCATAAATGCATTATTTTCTGTATCAGTAAAAAGTTTCCTCACTTGACTCCAAGTAGATGCAGTAGAAGGCAGTGAACATGGTAAAAAAAAAAATGGCTTAATAACAGCCCTGCCTTTTCCCAGAGTCTGGCAAATGACTCCTTACTACATGGTCCCAATGTGATTGTAACTGCCTCATTAAAATTCTGTGCAGCTCTTTGAAAGTGGAGCATGTTTATCTTAAGCTGATATGTACTCCATTTTAATGTCCTGTCCCACTCTGCTGTTTACTATATTCTGCATCTGTTTGATACCTACAGCGCTGTATATAATTGCTAACAATGTCTTAATGAGCAAATTCAGTTATTCCTGATCTCTACATTTTTATTGGAAACTGCTAGAATACTTTATTTTTGTGGCTACATCTAGTAATTGTGCTCCTGTGTATAAATTCTTGTTCAGAGAAAAAGATGTCTGCTGTTAGGATACAATTAAAATAACAGAATCACAGAATCACAGAACTTTAGAGGTTGGAAGGGACCTCCAGAGATCATCAAGTCCAAACTCCCTGCCAAGCCAGTTTCACCTAGGATAGTTCACACAGGAATGCATCCAGGTGAGTTTTGAAAGTCTCCAGAGAATTAGATTCCACAACCTCTCTGGGTAGCCTGTTCCAGTGCTCTGTCACCCTCAGTGTAAAGAGGTTTCTCCTCATGTTGAGCTGAAGCCTTCTGTGTTCCATTTTGTAGCTGTTGCTCCTTGTCCTGTCACTGCTGACCACCAAAAAGAGATTGGCCCCATCCACCCCTCAGATATTAGTATACATTGATGAGATCTCCTCTTAGACTAAACACCCACAGGTTTCTCAGTCTCTCTCCATAGGGGAGATGCTCAAGTCCCCCATTTATCTTTGTGGTTCTCTGCTGAACTCTATCCAGCAGGTTCCTGTCTCTCCTGAACTGGGGGCACAAAACTGGACAGTATTCCAGGTGTGGTCTCACCACGGTGGAGTAGAGGGGGAGAAGAACCTTCCTACATTGATTATTAATTAAATATTAGTTAATTATTCATTAATTGATTCAGAAATTGAATAATTTGCTGAAGCATATAAATCTATAAATACATACAGATATATAAAGTTGCATATGATTTATATATACACGTATTACGAATATAACTTTGCCTGAGAAAGTCAATCATTTGACTGTACAGTGTGACTCACTGTGATTTTTAATCTAGTTTTTCTATGAATAGGTAGCTTAATACAGAGAGTACTGTGTGAGAGTGAATGATTGGCTAAGGGAGACTGAAAATCTGAGATACAGTTCATGAGAGTTAATGACTGTTCAGTGTTATATCTCATGCAATTATCTGGCCAGGGCTATATTTTTTAGAAATTGAAAACCAACTGAAATACCAATTAAAATTAAAAATCAGTTGAAGTGTTTTTCTTTAGGTTTGGGGTTTTATTTTGATAAGTTTTTTTTTTGTTGTTGTTGTTGTTGTTGGGTTTTTTTGGGTTTCTTTTGGTGTGTGTTTGACAGTAAAGCTGAATTTGCTTTATCCTGAAAGGCTGCTCACAGTTTTAGCAAATTTAAAATGCAATTTGTGTTACATTCAACAGGCTCATTATGGAAAGCTTTGATATTATGGCACTTAGCTCTATTAATGTTCAAGGAGCAATGAAATACAGTCAGCCTTTTCACATATGTGTGACCAACAATTACAAACAAGGCAAATAAAGGAATTTTTCACATTAAGTATTCAGTTGTAAGTGAATAATCTGCAGTTGGATCACATTGCTGTGATGTAGCTTGGGTGCAGGAAGGGAAGTCAAGAAACTGCTTATTTTCTACTGTGTTTGCACTCAGTTTAGGCATTGTTCAGGTCTTGTTCATAGTCTCCAATGATCAAAATGATGACTACATGACCTGGGCCATTGATAATGAATTAAGGATACTTTTGTGGGTTTAGTTTACCATTTTTCATTGACGGCAGATAACCTCACACATAGGAGCTCTTATTCTTTCAGTTGCTTAGTGAGAAAAACAGGAATAAATGACAGCATGAAAGAGTGTTATGGATATATATATAAGTCTATATCATTATAATTTTAACTTTATGAGGCTGAAAACTTAGTGTGTTGGTTTGAGGCTCATTAGAATATTTTAATAGAGAAAATTACACTATAGGTTGTGAAGGGAAAACATGATGATGTCTACTTCACTCATACGCTTGCTGAGACGTTTGGGAAAAAGAAACCAAAGCATAGATAAGGTAGTCTCTGTCTCTCTCTCTCTCTCTCTGGGGGCACAGCATCTTGGGCTGTGTAGCTTCTGGTCTCTTTGCTGATTAATCTTCACTAACCACTTTCCTTCTAACCTCCCTGGCCGATCCTTCTAATTCACCTTGCGTGTAAGGGAAAACTTGGGGTAAGGTACAGGGGTGGGGAGAAGGTGGAAGGGTGGTTGGGAGCCCCTCCTGGGTTCTCTGATGTCTGGGAGGGGTGTTGTGTTTCTGTATTACCTTTAACTTGTATATTTCTGTAAATATTCCTGTATATTTTTTATATATCTGTTTGTATATTGTGCTGAGCTGTAAATAGAGCTTCAGTCCTTAACTTCCAGCTGGCTGAGTTCTAGTCTGGGTCATTTTACAAAATGTGTGGGGGGAGGCAGTGAACTCCCGAACCATCACACTTAGGTCTAATTATAAAACATCTTCTGAAGGATACAAAAATAACCACTGGAATTCTGACAATGTCTTAAAATCTCCCATTATATTGTGAAGATGTTGAGTGACAGCAAAGCCTCCATGGGTATTTCTGGTCAGTGTTTTGTGTTAAAATTTCTGTCAATGGCAGCAATATTTTATTAACTTTCAGACAATCACTTGAAAATAATAACACTAGCAACATCTCCTTGTAATAAAGAGATGACATGCATACAATTTGCAATGTCATTTTCCATCATCACTATGCATTAACTATGGTCACAAATTGTCTTCAGAAAACAGATTTATTACAGTTCAGACATAAAAAGCATGCATGGAAAGAATGTGACAGTATACTACACCAGCTGGGCTTTGAGGCTTTGCTGCGAGATAACATTTACCTGTGATGTGAGGAATGAGCTTTGCAGCTAATTTTGGCACATCAAATTCAGTTAATTCCTCAATGTTTTATTCACAGTGCTTGCTATTGTTCCAATTCAGGTCATTATTACATACTCATGAAGAGCTAAACTTGGTATTATTAGCACTGTGCATGTCTACATCGGTATCTGATCTGACTAGATGATGTGTACTGGAGGCAAAGAGCAAACTACATCTGTCCATTCCCTTTTAGATAGTCATCCATAAGGTGAATTATTTGTGTGAGCAGCAGAACTCTCAATATTAGTGGTGGGTAGGTTTAGCTTCACAGGCTAATTCTACTTAACTGATGGGTTGGATATAATGCTAATGGCCTTCAGGGAAGCTTCATAGAATCATAAAATCTTAAAATTGCCAGGGCTGGAAGGGATCTCAAGGATCATCTAGTTCCAACTCCCTTGCCTTGGGCAGGGACACCTCACACTAGATCAGGTTGCTAGGAGCCCCAGCCTGCCTGGTCTTAAAGGCCTCCAGGGATGGGGCTTCCACAACCTCCCTGGGCAACCTGTTCCAGTGTCTCACCACCCTTATGGTGAAAAACTTCTTCCTAACATCCAATCTGAATCTACTAATTTCTAGTTCTTCTCCATTTCCCCTAGTGCTATCCTGCCTAGCACTCTAAATAGTCCTTCACCACTTTCCCGTAGGCCACCTTCAAATACTGGAAGGCCACAATAAGGTCTTCTCGGAGCCTTCTCTTCTCCAGACTGAACAGCTCAAACTCCCTCAGTCTGTCTCCATAGCAGAGGAGCTCCAGCCCTCTGATCATCCTTGTGGTCCTTTTCTGGACACACTGCAGGAGGTCCATATCTTTCTTGTAACAAGAGCTCCAGCACTGGACACAAGTCAGGTGAATATAGAAAAGGCTGTATTTCCAAGAAACACTTTTACCTTGTGATTAGCGAATATGGCACTTCCATAGATTTGCAGGATGGTGCGAAGGGTTGAAAGGGGCCACACTAGCCCATCTGTTCCATCCTTCTGCTCAACACAAGACCATTTTTTTTTACTTCTTCTATTTTCATCGTGTGTTCTCTTAATTCTATGGAATAGTGAAAAAATTGCATTCTGCTATACAAGTAGAATGAGCCCAGCACATCATAGCCTTCATCTTGTCCTCTGGGACCCTAGTTTAGTGTAATACGACTGATAAAGGATTCACAGAAGCACAATGAAAAGCTGACTCTAATGAGACATGAGATCGTTGCACAGTACAAAGCTGACTCTAATGAGAAATGAGATCATTGCATGGTACAAAGTTTTTAAATGCTGTCCCCCCCATTCACACCAATTAAAATGACAGACAAATATGTTTTTTTCAAGCACTTATGTATTTATTTATTTAAAGATTTTTTTTTCACTAATTACATGCATGGTAAAAGCTAAACAAAATGAAATAAATTATAGAAACCCTCATATTTTCATTTAACAGTGGAACTGTAATAATACAGATTAAAGCAGTGTAAATCTTCTGTTAAGCACATTTTGAGATAACTAAGCTGTCAAGGTCAGGGTGTAATTTTTAGTCTTTAACATGGATGACAGATTTTTGTGTCACATTTAGAACTTCCTTATTATAAAAGACAACTGGGAAAGAAGAATTGGAGATAGGAGGGGAGTAGGGATTAATGTGGGTGCATTTAGACTTTCCTTAGAAGTATAACAAAGAACAGGTATGCAAGAAAAGTGATCTAACTTAAAAAAGAAAGAGATAATATATTAAAATATTATTTTATTTAATCAAAATTCTAAGTATTGAAATAACAACTAAGGTCTTAACAGCTGGTGTTCCTTGTTCTCTGTGAAATCCATAGCAAATCACTCAGATGTATGCATTTTGTGCTAGTGAGTTCATTGGTCTGAGAGCATGAGCGAGTAAAATTCCCCTTCGCATTTTCTACTGCTTATTTTCCTTACAGTGGAGTCTTTCCATGTGTCTCATCACTTCTTTCCCTTCAAATGCACCTTCCAGATAGATGGGAGGGTTTTTTGTGCCCTAAAGTAGTTGCTCCACTGATTTCACTAAAGGCATAGAAATACAGAATAAGGAAGGTCAGGAGGGGCCTCTGAAAATCACCTCATGATCTACAAAAAGTCTTAGGTTAGAGCAGGTTGTTCAGGGGTTTTTCCACTGGCTTTTTGCAAACAGCAAGGAAGGAAATTCCACAGCTTGAATGTTCAGCCTCCTGGACTGAATGATTGTGTTTTTTGTATTACTCACCATCCCATTCCAAACTTACCTCTTTTGCTTTCTTAACCTTGTTGCAAGACAAACATTCATTTTTAGTAAATGGTCTTTTTTAATATCATAGAAAACTAAGGCCAGCACCATTTCTCAAACCCTGGGCAAAAGTTCACAGTTAATATTTCTGGTTTTACTGGCAAAGCACCCATTTGGATGCATCGCTTAACTCTTTCCAATGTTTCTTAGGGTCTTTTTGCTAATAGCTTTTGGCTAAAGAAATCAACTTTGTATCTTCTGCAGATGTAATTTCATTAGCATGGTATGAACTCCCAGATACTCCATTGCAGTCTGTTGTCAGGTGGTGATTTATCTTCACATATGAACCCTCAACAGTTTTCAGATGTCTTTGCATCACACCATAGAATCATAGAATCCCAGAATCACAGAATGGTGTGTGTTGGAAGTGACCTCCAAAAGTCATCTAGTCCAACCCCTTCTGCAGTCATCAGGGGCATCCTCAACTAGATCAGGTTGCTCAGAGCATGATCAAGCCTCAACTTGAATATCTCCAGGGATGGGACCCCAACCAGCTCCCCACACAACCTGTTCCAGTGCTAAACAGTACAAGTCCCAGTATGGACCCTTGAGGAATGCCACTTGTCACTGCTCTTCCTTTGGACTTCAAGCCATTGAGCACTACACTCTGGATGTGACCATTCAACCAATTCTGTATCTACTGAACAATCCACCCATCAAATCTGCCTCTCTCCAACTTGGTGAGCAGCATGCTGGCTGCTTAGCTTCTGTAATATCATTTTGTGTAGCATATAGAGAAAAAATCCTGTTGAAATCTAAACTAAAATTTTCAGTAAATTATCTTTTCTCTGATAGTGAACACCAGGAAACTTATTCTGAAAGTCATGAATGAGGTCTCCGTGACATTGCTTTTATAATGGACTCTTCAACAGAGAATCACCATTTGGAATGCATATATGTCTAAAAATACTTGTGTGACACTCAGCAACAGCAAAGAAGGAAGGAAGGCTATAGAAAGGAGTTTAACCTGAGAAGAACAAAAAAGGTCACAAGATATTGATCCAGCAATTCAGTTATATAGTGATTGAATTCCACAGTTCAGTGCAAATTCTGTGTGATGCCCCCATCCCCCCCCATCCCCCCCCNGAAATATACAGATTAAAACTGATACAGAAAAACTATATCTTTCACAGATATCAGAGTCCCCAGGAGGGACTCCAAACCACCCTCCACCTTTTTTTCCACCACTCGACCTTATCCCAGGATCTACCTTATATGTAAAGTGAGTTTGGAGGATCGGTGAGGGAGGTTAGAAGCAGAATGATTAGTTGGGTTAACAGTAGAAGCCCAGGGAGAAGAACACAGCCACCAAACTCCAACAGATGAGACTGTCTGTCTTATCTATGATTGTGTCCTTGCTTTTATATATCTCAGCAAGCCTATGAGTGACATGAAGCAGACATCACCATTGTTTAATTTTCACAACCTGTAATCTAATTTTTTTTTTCATTAAAATATTCCAATCAACCTCAAACTGGCACATTCTGCCATTGTGTTTTGTAGTCTGTTTTTCATATTCAAAGTGTTAAAGTGAAAAATGAATGATCAAATACTCCAGTAGGGCAAGCAATTATGTCATGTGGATGGGACACTACCTTGGAAGACTTAAGGCTAAGAATATATTTTTAAAAACCTTAGTGTAAGAACTATGCTTTACACTGCTTCTTATAAGAGTCAGTGATATTGAAATGAAAGTAACTGAGAAGATGCATTTTATTCCAGTGGAAGTAAGTGTCAGGATAAAGCAAAATGAGAAGGCTAACAAAATCAGAAGGGTAATGAGAAAACCCCTAAGAGGTCAGCTCAGCAGTCCAGATAATGTATAGTTGGTGCTACAGTACATGCATCACAAACAAATATCGTATTTTTGTCTGTTTGAGTCAAGGATTAGGGCTGGGGAGTCCACCAGATGTGACAGATGCACTCTGTTGAACTTTCTCACTTCTCGAAAGGAAAGAGGAAGGGAATAAGGGATAGATACTTACGGATTGGAAAAGAAAACTAAACCCACTACAGTAAACATAGTAATAATAAAATGAAATATATAATACTATGTATAAACTCAATATTGAACCCAAATTCCCTGATGGTAATTTGATAATGTTCACTACTGATACTGTGTCTGGCACTGGGGAAGTCCCAGACTGGATTCAGTAGCAGATGACAGCTGGTTTCAGGAGCTGGATTCATGAACGCATAGATTGGGACTAAAGAGAGAATAGAGTCCTCCTCAGATGCTGGCCATTAAAGATGAGAGCTTGACACTCATGATCCCTTAGGTCTATACTGAATATGATATGTATGGAACGCAATACCTAGTTGGTCCATTCAGAGTTACCTGAACTGTCTACCTTTCCTGTGGATGTGGCCTTTTTTTTACTGTGCTCCCAACATGGTACACAAGGTTTAGTAGTGACCTCGATCTCCATAGGAGCAAGTATTAGCAAGAGCTTTTTTGTGTACTGATCCTTGGTTCTAACTAGGAACATCAGACATTGTCACTTCTGGAAGCAGACACCGTCAGCAAAAACATGACATTAACTTCAGAAAGTACAGTTACTCGGAAGAGACTGAGCTGAAAAATAAAATCACCGAGTGGAGTTAGTTCTGCTCTAGTTCAGACCAGGACTCTTGTTACAGCTTTGCAACTGCAACAGGAGCCATATCCAGAAAGATCCACGGACTGGGAGCTTCATGGTTAAGATGCATTTTCTTGTGTGAAATAATTGGATCATTATCATGTATTTCACAAACATTATTAACCCATTGCAGAAAGAGGATACTCAGATACTTGTGACTCAGAAGGTAAGATATACCAAATGTAGACATAGACATGGAAAACTCACAAAGAAGAATGCCTGCTGCCAGAATATGGTCCCCAATGCTTCTGTAGAGCACACACAACATTGAGTCACAGTCATAAAAAGAGCTCAAATGAACCAAATGAACTGAATAGTTTGGTTCACTTCCTCTCCTCTACCGTATACAAACATACCTATCTGCAGTGCTTTGCAAGAGACATTGATTTCTTAGCTTGTGCAGTTCCAGTAACTTAATAATGTCAGTTAAGTCATTCGCAAAACAGCAATCTTTAAAACCCGCTATTGAAAAAACACAAAAAAGCAAAACCAACTCACAAAACATTCTAAACTGTCTTGAATGTGCTTTCCAACTTTTCTTTTTTTCCTTTTTGAGGTTTTTTTTTCCCCCCCTGAATATGACATTTGGCATATCATATTAGAAATGTCTGGTTACAGAAATGAAAAATGCGATGCCTGTGTTTGCAGAATTCTGCCTCTAAAAATGCGCTTTAAAAGAAGGATAACAAAATTGAAAGAGTTCCTTGTTTTCTGAATTATGAAATGACACAGTGAAAAACTTTACTAGGTACAATTCATTACTGAAAAGACTACATGTCTTATTATTATGTTCTTAAAGAAAACATTAACTAAATTATGGTGAAATTAAATACGTAATATAAAGCACCCAGGGTTTGCTGCCACAATTGCAAAGTAAGCAGACCCTTGACTATAAATGAAGAGAAGTAAGATTGCTGATACTTCTCAATAACTACAGGTCTCTCAGGTATTTTCTTCTCCCTAAAAAAGAGGACGGTACAAAAGCTGTGAGACTTTATACCTCTATTATGACTTGCAAAGTCTAATGCTATGGGACACTTTCAGGAAAAAAACCTGTTGGTTAAATGAACCTGGGTGATCAAATATACTGCATGTGTAGTGGGAGGTGTCCCTGCCTATGGCAGAGGGTTGGAACTAGATGATCCTTGAGGTCCCTTCCAACCTTACCATTCTATGATTCTATGATTCTATAATAAAAATCCTTTCTAGAATATGATTAGGAAATGGAATGATTTGTTGAGATTAGTTTTTTACCTTTTGGTTCTAAATCCAGAAAATCTTGTTACTTGGATTGATGTTTGCTCGATCTTCATGGGTTTGAATGGAGAGTTCAGATTCAATAGTGATTTGGATTCACTCTACATACTTGCAGGGCTACATTAGAGATTTGAGGACACTACAGTTCTGAAAACAGCTGCCCTGGGTAGCAGTATTAGTTTTTTTACACAGGAAGTAACTTTCAAGAACAGAAAATCACAAATGAAAAGGAAATGGGTTTGTATCTTTAGGGCATCATTACAAGGAGCCAATTTATAAGGGCTGAGTTTCTAAACAAAATTAAAGTAGTAACTTACAATATAGCTTATACAAGTGTGTTAGAAGAACAAGAATATTTAATATCCATGTGGTGATTTGGAAGAGTAGGGTTATCTATTTGTGTTGTGGATGTAGTACATGTGAATGAGACTGAGAGACCTGGGACTATTCAGTTTGGAGAAGAGAAGACTGAATAGAGATCTTACCAATGTGTGCAAATATCTGAGGGGTGGGTGTCAAGGGAATGGGGTCAATCTCTTTTCAGTGGTCAGCAGCAATAAGACAAGGAGCAACAGTTACAAACTGGAACATAGAAGGTTTCATCTCAACAGGAGGAGAAGCTTCTTTACAGTGAGGGTGACAGAGTCCTGGAACAGGCTACCCAGGGAGGTAGTGGAGTCTCCTTCTCTGGAGACTTTCAAAACCTGCCTGGATGCATTTTTGTGCAGACTACCCTAGGGGATCCTGCCTAGCCAGGGAGGTTGGAATTGATGATCTCTGGAGGTCCTTTCTGACCTCTAAAGTTCTGTGATTCTGTGAATCTGTCCATGCTCAGCCTGTGCAGCCAATGGGAGGGTGATGAGCATGTCTGTGCTTTCATGAGAAACCTGCTGATTTTCCACACATAAATAATGTGTGTTGGCTGTAGATAGTGACTTACTGGTTAAACTAATAGACCTAAGACTTACAGCAAAAATGTTGGTTACTTTTCCATAAAGAAAACTGGAGGCAAAAGGTGGAGTGTTAACCCTAGTGGAGAGCGTAATGTGAGCCAGTGAGTGGAAGAAGAGATTACGGCAGAAATTATTGAGAAGGGAAAAGAAATCTTGCCTTTGGGCAGCCTATTCCATAAGGTTTCCTATATATTTCTTAAACATCTGCTGTATGAGATATTCTTATGGCTCAGAGTGTGAAACTTTCATTGCACACCATAGCAGACATAATTTATAAAACACAATTCATGCAAGGTCATACATATTTACATGTCAGACCCAGTACTAGTGAATGAGTGTTTCAAATGTCCTTTCTTAGCTGCCACATCTAGCTTCCCAACAGTACTAAGGATGGTTGAAACCACCTGAGGCATATGTATCACCAACATACACTTACCAGAGAAACAAGAAGTGTAGAAGGCCTCTTTATCCCAATCTCACTTATTTACAGGGACTGAAGGTATGTTTTCTCCCATAGCATGTGACGTGGACACCAACTTGCAGCTCCTGCACTCAGGGATAGGTTAACTACTTGTATCAATGTAGTAATTCTATTAATTTCCCTGCTTAGCTTTACCCAACTTAGCAAGGTAAGACAGCCTGGATCTCTATAAATGTCAAGTATAAACAAAGCCAAATGAGACATTTATTTATCATTTTCTTAAAAGGAGCAATAGCATATTTTTCCTAGTGTTAGACTGAGCTGCAGAAGCTTTTCCTAGGGAAAAATTAACTAGGGCTTTCTATAGCCTTTGCAATAATTGGAAATAAATTACTCCTTTGAGTAAAGGACAATAAAGGCCTAATTACATTTAACCATACTGATTTTATTTAGCCATTCCTTGAGACAGACACTCAAAATGTCATAGAATAGGTTTGAAATTCATACAATATCCCTTCTATACAAATTGTCTAAAGAGATCTGAGTTTTGGTCCCAAAGGAACGCTCATAAGAAACAACGATAACAGAGTCATAGAATGGTCTGGGTTGGAAGGGACCTCAGAAGATCATCTGGTCCAACCACCTCTGCAGTCAGCAGGGGCATCCTCGACTAGATCAGGCTGTACGGAGCCCTGTCGAGCCTCACCTTGAATATATCCAGGGATGGGGCCTCAACCACCTCCCTGGGTAACCTCTTCCAGTGTTCCACCACCCTCATAGTAAAGAATTTGATCCTAACATTCAATCTAAATCTGTTCTTCTTTAGTTTGAAGCCATTGCCCCTCGTCCTGTCACTGCAGGCTTTTTGCAAACAGTCTCTCTCTATCCTTCTTGTAGGCCCCCTTCAGGTACTGGAAGGTTGCTATTAGGTCTCCCCAGAGCCACCTCTTTTTGAGGCTGAACCACCCCAGCTCCCTCAGCCTGTCTTTGTAGCAGAGGTGCTGCAATCCCCCGATCATTTTTGTGGCCCTCCTCTGGACTCGCTCCATCAGGTCTCTGTCCTTCCTATATTGAGGGCTCCAGACCTGGAGGCAGTACTCCAGTTGAGGTCTCATCAAAGCAGAGTGGTAAAATTACCTCTCTGGATCTGCTGGCAATGCTGCTTTTGACGCCTCCCAGGATGAGATTGGTCCCCTTCAGGTACTGGAAGGTCACTTATTAGGTCTCCCTCTTTTCCAGGCTGAACAACTCCAGCTTTCTCAGCCATATCAGACTCAGCCCTCTGGTTCTTACTTGGCTATTTTCAGTTTTTAGCTCTGTTACTTTCCTTTTTTGGTTTTCTTTTTGTATTTTCATTTTGAAAAGTCAGGGAAGTGAAAATATCATGCTGTTTTTTCCTTCCTCACACTTCAGAGATCCCACTTATTCCAGGGATCTTCTGATAATGAAGTAACCTGCAGCTATTTTTTGGTGCAGAGGATACTGTTCGGAGAACCATGAACAGAGCTCCATGTTACCAGTATTTGGAGAAAATAATTATTTTACAATTTAGATTTGTGAAAGCATATACCATTTATACTTCCCCCCTTTTTCATACCCATATATGTCATAGGTCCCTTCTTTTACTCTCAGGTCTTTAACACAAACCCGGTGATTATACCTAAAGAATAACATCTCTCTTTCATCCACAGGGAATGTCAGGTTTTGTTTGCTCTGTTTTCACCACTGTTTCTCTGAGATGGCAGAAGGTAAGCTGCTCAAGCAAAGGGTTTGTCCCAAGCCCATACACAAGAGCCAGAAATGGGTAAAAGTTTATACACCATTGCTTTGGCATTTGTGTCTCTGAATAGGGAGAAACTGGTCATATCGAAGCAGGAAATGAATTGGCGAGCTGGTTATTTCCAACAATTATGCAATCTGTGAACTGATGTTGATTAACGACTTTTGAACTGGTCCTTTTTTCTGGTGTGCTGTTCCAAAATGCCATTTGATCTGTTAAGTGACATTAAAAGGAGGTGAAACATATCCATAGAGGAATATACTTGTCACAGTTTTAAGACTAGAGTCCTAAACCATAAGTTAGGTTCTTGAGAGAATTTGAGAGTACATCCCAAAAGGGCCTGAATAGAACATAAAGGATATGTTTATCTCATTTCATTGGTTTGTTATTTTTCTGTACAATCTAAGTTTCAGAGTGTTCTTTCTCCTGCTTGTTTGTTTTTCTCACCGTTTATGTCCCTTTTGGCCTTACTTGCTCTGTGCTGGTCATTTGTTTTGGCTATTGGTAATATTGGGAGCAGGGAAGAGATAATATTGTCTTAGCTGATAAACAACTTTTGTCCAGGGGTTCCATGGGTTTTGTCCTTGGGGACTAGTTGTATTATTGTCTAGTTGTATATTTATTTATGTTTATTACCCTATATTGTAAATAATAATTTAATTTTACTTCCAAAATTCTGAGTAGTGATGTAATTTACCTTTGGGAGGTAAATCAAAACCTCTAAGTGATGCAAACCCACCACAATGCTGATAAACAGAATGGGAGTAAAACAAATTAGCAGTGAGGGCAAAACCAGTTTGGACCCTCTACAGTTTTGGCAAAGAGATACAAATTGATTCTTCAAAGTGAGCAGTCAGGTTTGCTGCTTTTAACAATTGTTTGCTTTCTTAGTTGTTCTAACAAACTTTAGTAAAAATTTCCTTGTGGATAGGTGAAAAGTGGAGACATTAGAAATAAACATATGTTAATTAGTCTTGTTAGAAATTCTTTGCACATGCAGCAATTGAATTACTTGTAGTTGCCTTGATGAAAGTTTGAAAGTCTGTCTTTATTATTGCAGTGCTAAATTGCTCTTCACTTTCAAAACGAGACACAGGTTCTTTCTATAAATTACCTTTTGATAAAAATGCAATTTGGTAATTGGAATAAGATCAGGCATACTAGGAAGAGAAGGCAGACTGGACATAACAAGAAGTCACATTTTTGGACATTTGAAACATTTCCACTTGAAAAAAGCACAGACTGAAGAAAGAATAAAATTTGACTAACCTCTGTAATGCAAATCAGAGATTAAATCATGCGGCAAGAAACATTTCCCTGGCTGTGAGCAATTATGGCAATTTTGGCAGATGTTCTGGAGACTGTGAATTCAATTTTATTGTCTATTGCTTGCCATTTACAAGATTCCATAAAAGCAATAATTAAATACACAGAAACAGTCTTACTAGTTTGCTTGAATATCAGATAAACTGTTTTGCTCAGTTTGCTTTCTGCAGAAACAGCAACGCATTATATAATGGTTTAGTTATATAAGGTTGAATCCATGTACTTTATTTTGCAGAGCACATACAGTTGCTTAAAAAGTTGTTTCTGTAGGAACCCCTTCATGATGCAAGCATGCACATTGTTGCTGAGGTTTATGTCAGTTATTCAGCAGCCTTTGAACCAGAACTTCCAATACTTCAAGTAAATATAATGATGAAGCCATGTTATTACAACATAAGGAAGCATGTGGCTAATCCATCCAGGCATCTCACATTTTGAGATTGCCAAACTAAATTCCCTTTGCTTCATTTCGTCATCAGGTCGTGTTAAAATACTGGGCTTTTAAATAGCTCACTGTAGCAGTTTAAGAGCTAATGCTCTATTTTGGTTCTAAATTATGAATGAGAGAGGGGAACTTGCTGGACATTCTTTTGAATACGTAGTGAATGAGCAGTTGTGAGTTGTAAAAAGATAATAATAATAAAGTCTTTGTTATTTTTAGTTTGCTAAGAGGCACAAAAAGCCAGTATGCAAACAATTTCTCACTCTTTGGTCCCTTTGCCTTCTGCCTTACACCTCATCCACTGCTCCTCTGTGCATGACTGCATACTAACCTTGACTGACCAGATAACAGGTGGCATCTTGCTGGTTCTCTCTCTGCGGGGAGAGAAGGAGGTGGCATTGTTCCCTTCAGGGCATTCTTTGTCCAAGGAGGTGAGGAGTGGATTTCTGTATTATTTCTAAATTGTATGTGATTGTAAATACATGTAAATAAATTCTACATATATGTGTGGTAGTTTGAGGGAGTCCCAGATTCCCTTAAGAAAACCACAGAGATCCAGGGGACAGACCTGGTTATCCCATGATGTTGTAATAATGTTATTCTGTGCATCTTTCCAGTATCACAGCTTATAAGGCAGTGCCTGGCTGATATCAGTCCCTTCCCCTCCCTGCCTTTCCTCCTTTCACTTCTTTCCTCTGGGAAGAGTGGCATCCATCCTTATCTCATGGTTTGTGTGGAGGTGGCGTGAAGGTAGGGAATTAATGTGGCCAAGTAAAGAATTATAAAAATAGAATTACTTTATTTCCCTGAAAACCCCACTCCCAAACTATATACAGAACTAGTTTAGGTTTCTTTACAGGCTCTAATTCAGTTGAGAATTCTTCACAGGATGCTAGGGGCAAATTTAGAGATTTAGGAAGTCAGAACATGGAAAAGGTTAAGCTGCAAACACAGTTTTACCCTACTATCAGTCAGACTGAGCAGAGAATCAAGGGAACAGCAGGCTTTACTCATAGAGGTAAGATAGGAAATTGGAGATGATCCCTTGATGGATTTCTCTGTGGCTCAGCTGCCTTCTGAGGCTGCAAGCAATATCCAATTGTGGATACAAATGGCGTAAGTCGAAGCGGGGTGGAAAAGCTGCCAAACTCAGATGTGTCTCAAGACACAGCTTCCACAAGACAGGGATTTGTGGAAGTGAAGCTGCCTCAGCAGGGGAGAGCCAAACTGCTAGGGTCTTCCCCAGTTCGGAATAGCAGTCAGGAAATCAAGGCTGCGCTATGGTCCAAGAGTAGCTGGGCCCAGGTGCTGTTGGCAGCTCTCTCAAATGGATCCCAGGACTTGCCAAGCCTGCAAATTTGCACAGAATGGTGCAAAAGTGGGGAGAACATCCAAAAGAAGGAACAGTGGAAAAAACGAGAGAGGCGTGAAAGGGTAGGAGCTGTCCAAAATGGGAACTCTGTCACAGCAGGAGCTCTGTCAAGGCAGGAACCTGTCCTGTCAGGAGCTCTGTCTCCCATCTGGAGTAGTGTGTACAGTTCTGGAGCCCCCAGCACAGGAAGGACATGGAAGTGTTGGAGCGGGTCCAGAGGAGGCCACGAAGATGACCAGAGGGCTGCAGCAGCTCTGCTATGAGGACAGGCTGAGAGAGTTGGGGTTCTTCAGCCTGGAGAAGAGAAGGCTTCAAGGAGACCTTATAGTAGCCTTCCAGTATCTGAAGGGGGCCCACAGGAATGCTGGGGAGGGACTATTTACAAGGTCTTGCAATGACAGGACAAGGGGCAATGGGTTCAGATGAAAACTGTAGTTGAATACTTAAGAGATATTTTTCTCTTTCCTGGTAATTTTCATGAGCAAATGTCAGAGCTGATATCTTAAAGTTTCACTTGGATCTCCTACAGAACAGTGATTCAGCTCCATGACTAAATACGATGAAGATAAGAAACATCCTTCCTTTAAACTGCTAACTTTGCAATCCCATACGGCCACATACAGTAAATTGCCAGGTGTTAAATTGTGAAAAAAATCCCTCTCAGTCTTTAGGTACAATAATTATTATTTTAAGACTATTAAAGTAGGATGTTTTGGTTCTTCTCCTTTAGTTTTATTAGTTTAAAATTCTTGAATTGCAGAGCTACTTTAATGTAAAATTGGAGAGACCTGGATTGTGGCAACAAATACAATTTTGTTTTGTTTCTAGGGAGAGAAGAAAACATTTTCCTGGCTTTTAATTTTATTTATTTTTTCCTGCAATAGGGCAAATGAACTTGTCAGAAATAAACTAATGACATCACAGGTCAACATATCTTTACACACCGAGCCACTGAGAAACTGCTGCTAACCACAATATTTGCTTGCTCAAATACATGTGTGCTATGTTATAGTTTAATGTTAAATTTTTTAAATGGTAAACCCAAGAGGTGAACAGACAATTCAGATAAAAAGCAGGTTAAAGCAAAAGCAGAACTTTTTACAGATCAGTAATTTTACGTTTAGACAACCTTCTACAGTGTCTGGAGATTCACTGAAGAAACCCTAAAAGATCATGCTAAAGAGGAGATTTTAAGGGTAGGGACAATCCTAGAATCATAGAATAGTAAGGCTGGAAGGGACCTCAAGGATCATCTAGTTCCAACCCCCTACCATAGGCAGGGACACCTCCCACTAGTACAGGTCACTCAAGGCCTCCTCCAACCTGGTCTTGAACATCTCCAGAGAGAGAGCAGCCACAACCTCCCTGGGCAACTTGCTCCATTGCCTCACCACCCTCACTGGAAAGAACTTCCTCCTAACAACCAGTCTAAATGTCCCCTAATAGGTGACGTGTGTCCGGGTTATCAAGGGCTTACACATACTGTCAGGTTGCTAGTTATCACAGCCTAGCTTGGTATCAGTCAGTAAAATTACAGACATCTTAAACTCAATTACTTTACGTTTTGAAACACAGTTGAAGGAAATAGAGCATAATGGATAAGGAAGGCAGTGTTTTGCTTTGAGGGAAAAGAAAAGCAGATCTAAGCCACTCTAGTATGATCTGTTTCTATGCATGAAAATTATTACAGTGAAATATTTGATAGTTTCTTCCTGCTCAAGAGGCTAAAAATTCACTTTACTCATGTTAGACATTTCAATTTTATCTGAAGTAATACATGATGAATTGCTTTGAAGTACTGTGTATAGTCTCACTATTTTTTATTTAAAGGGGTAATTGCAATGAATTTTCTTGCATAATGGATGATCTTTTTTCTCATGTTAGCTTTACAATGGAACATCTCTTTCAGGCAGGATGATCTATCACCCTTTTCTTTCAGATACATTATTTATGCTAACTGTAAAAGTGGGCTTCATCTTACAATAAACTCATAGAGGGTTCCTAAGAATGAATACATATTACTTGGTCAGAGGTGAACACTCAGATGCTTTTAGAAGCAGTACCTGGAAGGCCTCCTTTGAACGTTAGTCAGTAGGTCACACAGAATCAGCAAAGAAAACACAAATGGAAAAGATTCATGATCAGATCAGAAATGTTCTAGTGGAGTGATGATCAGTAACAGATCTAGAAGGAGATATGCAACACCAATTCCTTAGGTTTATTAGTACTGATGAAAGACAAATTTGTTTGCCATATAAAATTCAGACCAAAGTTCCTTTGAAGTTTTGTAGTTCTGTGTGGTTTACCCATCACACAATTCATCGCTTAAACACTGGACCTGAATATCTTAAGAACCATTGGAAAAGCCTCTTTTATTTTATTACTGGCTTATCTAGTATACAAAGCTAAACTTTTCTAATTAATTTTAAATTTGCTTTCTTTATTTTCTACCCTTTGAAACCTCAGTTGTGTCATCTCACAGTAAAGCATGGGACATGATCTGTAGGAAGTTATCACTGCTCACACCCTGTGCAAGAGGTGGCACGGAAATCTAATGTTCTCCAGCAATTAGCTTGACACCTACTTCATATCTGCATACAGCTCAAAGACTGACTTGGCCAATCTCAAACTTCAGTACAGACATTCTCAGGTATGGCTCCTTTCTCATGCTTTCTTTTATGCCCTACCTCTCCAGTTGCATCCCTGCAACTAGCTGGCCAGAGAAATTCATTCCCAAACTCATCCCCTACATCTTTTCCCTTGTACAACATCACAGCATAGCAAGTGTTCTCAGGGTGGCACCAAAAACCAAAGGTTTCCAGACCCAAAGGAGTACAATAAACATATGTGTTCCTAAACAAAACTTAGAGTTGAGCCTAGCTTCTGGAGCAGAACCAGAGTATATCCCCTCAATGATATAAAGCATTTCTTAATCTTGGAGACTAGGTTAAAAAAATTCTTACAAATTATCTTTTACTGCTGAGTGCTCTGAGTCTTTATCATTTAATGCATGAGAAAACAGCACTTTGCTGGAATAGGAATGATTTTCACTAGGTTTTGAAACTCATCAAAAAGTGGTACTTCTGACATCACATTTTTCCAGATGCCACTGACACCCAAGAAAGAAGTGCATGACAGGAATAAGATCAACTAAAACCACAGATACATTTCTTTTGGGCTTCCATAGAGAACTGGGAAAATAATGTTACCTCAAACACATCTCTACACTGAATTATGAAGTGGCATTATCCAGAAAGACCTTAAAAACAGAGTAAGACCATGATGAAATAAATCCTGGGACTTCTGGAATACAAATAAAAGAAGCAAGAAGCAAAGAAAGGCAAACCTGTGAACCAGCCCTCAGCAAATCAGCTGTAGCTTTTTTTACAAGTAAAAGCTCGACTAAGATCCTTCTGGACTGCATCACAGCCAGATTACCTCTACAGATAGTGTTAATGTCCTTAAGAAGGTGGTTACAGGTTTGCCTTCTCAGAAAACAGTTGAAAGATTCTGTATGCTTTGTGATTTATTTTTTTTCCCTGGGACTGTATTCCTGACTTTTTGAGTACTGCTGTAGGAATTCTTTTGAGTGGTCTGGTGGAAATGACTTTTTCAAACACAGAAGTGATCAGTTTTTTGAATAATGTTGGTCCTAGTGATATCAACACCTTCACAACACTTGGTCCCCCAGAGTCCATTCAGATTGCCTCTAAATTTGGGATAGCACTCACTGAAGTGAAAAATCCATCTTCCTTAGAAACTGTAAGTGGGCACAGAGAAATGCAAGGGAACTCTGTGCTAGGAATGTTAACACACACAACACAATACAAATACAAAACACTGATCTAACAATCTTATCTGGAGGCTTGCTGAGTAACTGCAGACTGAAAATACTCTTTGCCACTGTAGCGAGAATATCAGTTACCCTCAAACAGATTGAGACTTTTGAACTTTTAAAAGGGTAAACTGCAAAGTTATTAATGGATTAATTGTACAGATTTAGGCATATGAGAATATACTCACAGAATCTCAGAATATTAGAGGTTGGAAGAGATCTCCAGAGAACATTGAGTCAAATCCCTCTGCCAAAGTGGGATCACATAGGATAGTCCATACAGGAATGCATCCAGGTGAGTTTTGAAAGTCTCTGGAGAAGAGAACTCACTTGAATAGATGTTTCAACACAACTACATGATGTGGAATATGCTTTGACAGAACCTTTTAAGGTATTTTTTTCCAAAATAGAAGGGCTTATGAAGTTTTCAGTAGAACAGCTAGTCTTACATTCTGAATTGTGGGGACCCAAGACCCAAGAAGTATCGATTCTTTTCATTTAAAAAAACCCAAGACCCAAAAAGCATAGTTTCTTTTCACCTAAAGGTAAAATTTTTATGCTCCAGCTACAGGTCTACTGGTATCACTATTTACAAAGGAAAAAAATTTTTGATAATAGACCTGTTGCATTCAGTACCACTTTAATTTATAATCATGCTAAAATTGTGATGAAAGAAATTACAGAAGACTAATTTATATCTGTTAACCTTTAATAATTATTCTACTAATATCTTGCAGGTAATAGTATAACATTCTACCTTTATGAAAAGGTGTTATCAATTTCAAGACAGTCTTCATAATAAATTACAATTCAGCCCACTTCCGTAAAGTGCAATAAGCTTGGGGAGGATGAACCAGGAATTATGTAATATTTACAACAAAACTGTAACTGGAGTCTTGCATTGTAAGCATATTGAGATTGATAGCCTCAGTGGAATACTACAAAGGAAACGATATCTCATATACTGTGTGCATTGACAAGAGTACAGGTTATGTCCAAGCAATCAAAGCACTCATATCTCAGTCAGATGGCATTCCATTCCAGCCAGTTCATTTTTACCTACGTGTGCAGAAATATCAAATACTTATCGTGGGCTATATCTTATTTCAAGCTGTAAAAGTATACTGAATCACAATAGTAATTGACATCTCTTGGTCAGGGCTTGATTTCAGTTGCCTGATCAGTGTAGATAGATTTCTTTAATAACAGTTTTTCTTTAATAGCTTCTTCTAAGGGTTCCTATTTTGTTTCATGTACATTTCCTCTTTGTGCCTCCTGTTTTATCTCTTTAATGTCTCCTAGTCATGAAGCAGCATATCCTTTGGGCCACGTATTATTATGCATTTTTCTTTTGTCACAGTACAGAAAGCCAACATGACAATAAAATATTACAGCAAGTATTAATCTTCAAACCCTAGCTACTGTATTTTTAAAGTAGGGGTCACTGGTGTACAAACAACACTTAAATGTGCAGCATCTGTTTTCTGGCTTCATAATAGAACTTCCTCAGGTAGTGCAACTCAATTGTTCTCTTTTCTCTGTGGCTTCCTATTACGGTGCCAATTAGCAGCAGCATAATAAAATAACTAAATAACAAAAATCTGAAGGAATTGAATAAATAGATTACTATATGCAAACAGAATAATCCACCAGTACTACAGACACAGAGCTGCAATTTATACACTCTTTTGTTTTCACATACTTTACTGTGATTTTCATCCGTTGCTAAAATAAAATGTTTTCTTTCACATTAAAAAAAAAAAAAAAAGTCCAGAGGAGGGCCATGAAAATGATCAAAGGGCTGGAGCAGCTCTGCTATGAGGATAGGATGAGAGAGTTGGAGCTCTTCAGCCTGGAGAAGAGAAGGTTTTGAGGAGACCTTATAGTAGCCTTCCAGTATCTGAAGGTGGCCTACAGGAAGGCTGGGGAGGGACTATTTACAAGGTCTTGCAATGACAGGACAAGGGGCAATGGTTTTAAACCAGCAGAAGGGAGATTTAGACTGGATGTTAGGAGGAAGTTCTTTCCAGTGAGGGTGGTGAGGCACTGGAACAAGTTGCCCAGGGAGGTTGTGGCTGCTTCCTCCCTGGAGGTGTTCAAGGCCAGGTTGGATGAGGCCTTGAGTGACCTGTACTAATGGGAGGTGTCCCTGCCTATGGCAGGGGGGTGGAACTAGATCATCCTTGAGATCACTTCAAACCTTACCATTCTAAAACTTGTAAGCACAAGTTACAAGAATATAAACCAGTTTCTGTGTTAACTTTTGCTGAAGATAACGCATTATTTGGCTAATGTTTTGGACATAGCACTATTAATTGAAGTATGCTGTTTTTTTCAGGGTTGTCATACCAGCTTAGCACTGCAATCAAAGTTTCTAGCACATTCTTCTATTGTTTTCCCTGCACAAGGCCAGCTGGATGCTGGATCATCTATTCCTGGTCAAAAAATCTTGGAAGAATTGTGTATTGTTGAAGCATCAAAGATGACTGTCTTTTAAATGAGTTTAAAGAGGGCTGGAATTGTATTCACTCATATTTCAATATATATCCTGGACTTTGTTATTCTCTGTGTGTTAGTTAGTTGAGTTAGTTAGTTTATTGTTTCCCTCTGGATCTTATTTTAGCAGCAACAAGTCTCGTCAGTAATTAGAAACATTTGGATAATAGGTATTCCTTTGTGAAGGGAGCAAGCTATCTGATTTACTGAAGGCAATTACAGTAACAATGGCAGGTAGAACACAGTCCTCCAGCCCTTATTTCACTTGCGTGTGAAATGAGATCTGCACATAAGCTCTCTGAGAAATACCACTATGTGTAAAGCCACTTATAAAATTGTGAGTCCCATTTCCCTTCTGGATATCTCTACCCACTCGAGTGGAAATTTGCTTTTGTATTAAAAGGAAGATTTTTGTGCTGTGAAAATAATCTGCAAATTTGCCTTAAGAGAACTAGTCATCTGTGTAGATGCTTTAATTTAAGTAGGTGATTTAAATTAGTAAAAGACATTGTTACAATTTGTTAACTATTAAGAAAATCCAAAATCAATATTCAACTGCAAATAATCAAATGGAGTAAGGAAGAAAAAAACCCCAAACCACAAGCGTTTTACAGACCTTTTCTCTACTGAGACTTAGTACCAGAGAAAGCCAAACAACTTCAATGTAGATTTGATAGCTTTCTGTAAAACTGAAATCCAGTACACATTTAAGAGGTCAATTGAAGCCTGTGTCCAATTTTTTAAGCTTTTAAAACCCCTTTAAAAGTTAAGATATTGAAGTGGACAAAGTTTGCTTAAACCCAAGATGATATATTTCAACAGGTTGGGAAAAGTGCAGAGCTATTTTCTAATAGCTAGCCGTGATCAAGGAAGTTATGGTGCATTTTCTCAAGTTTCACTGTGAATTTTAATGAACCATTTTAACAACTATAATAGTCAAGATGAAAGCCGACAGAGAAAGTCACTATACCTTGAAAATATTTGCTTTAACAGTGGTAACTGTAGCATGATCAAAGTATTTTCAAGAAAAAGGAATACATAACCTTGCTCCCATGTAAGTGCTATGTTGTAGTTTGTTGTGGAGAGCATCAAGAGCGGTTTGTAAAAGATATTGAAAACCAAACCAGTACTGTATCCATGAATACCAACCACAGTTCACCTGCAAACTGAAAACCACATTGCAGTAAGCAAAAATGACAACATCCAGGGAATATTGATCACTGGTATAACTAAAAGCTATCACTTTGCTGGTGCTGGAAATCTTGTGATTTTAATGAATAACAGACAAAATATCTCCATAAGAGCATCAATCCTGTAATTGAACATGCTAAGTTGAAAACTCTATCAGAAATATCCAGTGAAGAAATACTTACTGTGTTTGTCATCCCCCATCTCCTCCAGTTCTGCATTCCTACTCAGTGATCTTAAAGCAGATAATTTCCCTGCTATGGCCATGCTGATTGACTAAGAGTTTCCTTAAAGGAATATATTAAATTCCATACATCTGGAACTAGTGAAGAACAACGATAGATATGCGATTTCTCAATATATGCAATAAAAAGCTTGTACTGCTTAAACTATTTTGAGTTATGTTGTTTACATGATCTCACTGAATAATTTTATTAGACTGCCTTTCATGGTATTACTGACCAGACTGGAGGCTTTAATTTGGAGGAGAAAAAACCAAATGGCTTCTGCATAACCTTGCCCTCCTGATCTAGATCAAATCACATACAGTGACAGATAGGGAGTAATCAATTTTGATTGTTTTAATTCATTAGAAAATGATTAATTGGGTTGTTATGTGACAGTAAAAGTCTAGGATGGACTATAAGGTGCTTCTGTCTCCAAAATTATTAAAAACAATACTTGGATTTAAAATGTTAGATTATGTACTATTGTTATCTGAAAAGGGGAAATACAACAGTGCTGTACCACTATACAAAAATGATCTAAAAGATGGCAGAATAAAAGGAAAAAAAACCAAAAGTATGGATTAAATAGGATCTGTTGGAAGCAAAAGCATTTTAGAGATGATTGATAAGAGCCACCTTCCCCTGTAACTTTAGATTTAGTTCTGTTTCTCTGCTCTAGAGGGATAGAAGGGTGCTAGATAATTAACTCTGTGAGATCAGAGTGATATATCCATCAGGGATAATATTATTATGTGACACATTCACTTCCCAGATACAGTTTGATAAATGAACATGAGTAGCAGTGCTAGTGCCCAGTAATTCTCAGATGAGTTAGCTAAAAGTTTTCTGTATCAAAGAGTCATCAAATCAGTCAGAAGAGATGATGGTGTTTGTAATCTAACTTTGGAAAGAAATGAAGAAATTATAGAGGATCGGTGACACAAAATAACCTTGGTAAAACATGATCAAAAGGAGGTTTAAGTAGAGCAGCAAGAAAAACTAGTTTTGTAACTTAAAGTTTTGATTTTGGAAGAGCAAGTCTGAATAAATTTAAATGACAGAGCCAGTGAAACCAGCAAGATCAAGATACTTAGATATTTGAGCATATAAAACTTTGGGAATTTCTGCAAAACAAAGGTGGAAAACCTGTTTGAAGTAAGGGGAAAGCATTGTCTGAATTGTATATTCCAAAAAGGGAAATTGTAAGAAAGTGACAACTGTAATACCTCAATGATTATATTAAGGACAAATAAAGGGATCTTAAAGACAAAACTTAGAGAGTAGTCATATTTGAGACCAATTACAGCAGAAGTAAAATAAATACTTCTGAAAAGCATTAGACTAAAGTTCCAGAAGTTATTCAGCCAGACAAATTACAAAAAACCCCTAAAAATAAACTACTCTAAAGTGAAGGCAGAGGAGAGAACTAACCTTGGCATGGTCTTCAAACTTGAGCACACACAAATATTTCAGCAGAGTAGTTCCCCCATCTTTTCTGCAGCTAATTCTGAGAAAACAGGTCATGGCTCAGTCTCACAAGGGACTTTGGACATCATCACCTACCTTTCAGCTTGCATTCCTTGAAACAGTATCTTCATGTGTCACCCCACAAAATTGTAGGACTTCTCTTTATTCCTGTATGTCTTCTGTTAGTTTTGAAACTAAACTACTCTGCTAAGGCTGCTTTGGCCAGCTACATATCCAAACATTTAGATTTTACTCACCTGTGTTTTCTACTCTGAATTTACAGTCTACAAGCTTTACTTCAGCTGTGGTGTGTCAGCATTTAATCTGACAGGAAATCATTGGCTTGATGTGCATTTCAATTCCTAGATGTCCCACTAACCATTACTCCTTTTTTTGTTTTGCTTGTTTTTACTGCTTGGTGTTGGAATACAGGAAATGGCAAACTTGAAGAGAAATACTTGAACATCTTTATGAGAAAAGCTTACCTAGTCTGATCTTTTCATTGCACTTAGTTACATGAAAATGTGGTGCATATAATGAACTCACAATAAAATGGAGCTTTTTTATGAAAATTTCCTATTTTATCATTGATGTGGGTTAGGAACTTTCCTCCCTGCACTATTTGAAATTTACTAGACTAGCTCAGATGGCTTGGAAGTAAGGTGAAGCTATATTTACAGCATGGCAAAATGTGCAAGCATATACATACATATACATAGATATATATACACAAGCATATAAATGTATGCAATACATTTATAGTATTTACAATTATATACAAATTAGAAATAATACAGAAATCCAAACTCCCTTCTGGACAAAGGAAACTCCCCAGAAGGCCCCCTCTTTCTCCCTCTACTATCTCAGACAGGCAAACAAAACAAGCAGCAGAGCTTATGTGTCAGTTGTTAGCTGAGACTAGAGGAGAGATATTAGATCAGATCAAAGGAGAAAAACAGAGCAACATCCCAGGACAAAGTGAAGGAAAATTGTTCATATCTTGACTTTTTATCCCTTTCAGTAAAGCAATGAATGATATAGATATCATTATTTTCTTTTCACAATCAATTTATCTCATTAAAATATGCCAGCTAGCCTCAAACCAGCACAATCATTCAAAGAATACAAATAACAACAACAATAATACAGAATCATATGCAAAGTGTAGGTTTTGCTGTTGTTACCTAGCTATGATTAGATGAGCTGTATGTCCTTTAGATGAGAGAGAATGTTTCTCTTTTATGAACATTTACTATCAGTGTTGCCTGTTTCGTAGTGCTATGTTCATCTGAATTTTGCACTTGTTATGAATTAGGCATAAATTGAGACAAATAGGTAACAGTAATACATTCCTTACCCAAGACTGTAGGAAGTGAGACAAACCTCACACCTGGCCCATCCCCCTGGCATGTTTTCCGCTGTAGTTAATGGGTAACATTGTAAGTGGGTAACAAGACAGGTGACTTTGCTCAGAAATCTCAGAAGTTAGAGGGAGTGTGTCACAACCCTGCATATTTACTATGATTTATTTCCTAGCTGCTGTTGTTTCTGTGGCTGGCTTTGAAGTTTGTACAGGCATAACTGCCTTAGGTCTGGCTGCACCTTTCACACAGGAGTGTTGATGGCTGGTAAGTCATTTAGGCAGGTGTGAAAAAGATATCACTTTGCTGCAAGCAGCATATCTCTTATATTGTTTTATTTTAAAATGTTTCCTTCTGCTGCAGTCTGATGACCAAAACAGGAATCTGATGCTCTGAGGTGCTGTCTGTTTCTGCTTATAGCTGCTGCTTCTCTGAGGGCACATCCTGAATTGCTGCTCAGTTCCTCTGTTTTATTATCAGCTGCAACAGTTAATTGTTGTTAGTTCTCTTCACCTCTTTACTCAAAATGGTTGCTACTAGGATCACTGAATGGCTGGTGGGATCAACTAACATTTATTTATTTGTTTATTGGAAATACACGGGAAAAGATGTTTTAATCTTAGGCTAATTGCACACACCCACAAGAGCGTGGTCTAATGATTTCTCCCATTGCTTTCTGAAGGATACTTTAGGTAGTTGCTCTCTCACAGTTTCTCTTCTGTCATGAAGCAGAATCACAGAATTAATCAGGGTGGAAAAGACGTTTGAGATCATCAAGTCCAACCTATTACCTAACACCATCTAATCAACTAAACCATGGCACCAAATCCCACATCCAGTCTTTTATTTAAACACTTCCAGGGATGTTTAAGGCAATTTAAGTGGACAGCCCAATCCAACAGCCAGTCACTCTTTCTTCAAAGAACTTCTTCCTAATGTCCAGCCTAAAACACAACTTCAGACCGTGTCCGCTCAATCTGTCCCTAGTTGCCTGGGAAAAGAGACCAACCCCCATCTAGCTGCACCTCCTTTCAGGTAGTTGTAGACAGTGATAAAGTTCCCTCTGAGCCTCCTGTTCTCAAGGCTAAGCAACACTGTGTGAACACTGAGAACAGTGTAGGAGCACAGATGGCCATACAGAGGTCTCTATAGCAGTGTGGGGTCTGGTGTGGAAGGCAAGGCTGGTGGAAATAGCAGAACATTTTCCTTTCCTCTAGCAGTACTGAGACAGTGCTGTGCTCTCCTCCGGCGACAGGAAAGGTGAGTCCATGCTGATCAGCAGCATGTGTTGCACATCTTCTCTCATAGCATTAATGGGGAAACCAATGCAGATACACACCTTCAAATATCTATCTATCTATCTATCTGTACATTTAACCATGTAATCAATTTCTTAAGAAGAAAATTGAAAATAGGTTGTTCAAGGTATGAATGAAGTTTAGTGTTTACAGTGGAATCACTTGGCACTGGAGGTGGAATGTGGAACTGGCTGAAAAATGATGGATATGTCTGCTTCAGTTTGGTTAAAATGTAACTCCTCATATGTGACTGAAATCATAAGATCTGAAACAATTTTAGAATCTAACTCCTCTCACAACCTGTTTCCCTCTTCCCTTGTTACATAAACATTCTTGCTTCTTTGTACACCAGAGTCCAATCTCTGTAGGGATATACCAGAAGAAATCCATTTGTCTCTTTTCATCTAAATCTTTTGGAAAGTCCCTTAAATTAATCTCTGCATCTTCCTGGTAGCAGTGTAAGTCTTAAAAAACACAGAATGTAAAGAATTTAATCTATTCACTCTCATGCTTGTAACTGCTACTTTCCCTGTTAATTTCTAAAGGCAAGGTTATATCTTCTCTGAGTATACCCAGGACTGCAGTTGCAATATGTCACTTACTGCTGTGCAATCCTGTTGTTTGTAAAGGGAACTTCCTTTCCCATATTATTGCCAGTTCAGAACTTGTCTAAATTGCTCTTTGTCTTGTAAAGTGTGGTGCATCGGTATCATTGTGACACTCATAAATCCAGTCACTTAAAACAGAGGGCAATTAATAATGTGCCCTTATACAAGCATATTTAATTTGCCAAGCTTCTGGATCAAAGGTTAGTAACAAAAATACTTGTCAACATCCTTTTTTTTCTCCCTCTCCATCATAATCATTACCAAGAAGCATATCTGCCTTTGAAGTACAGGTAATTTTTTGAAACTTCTTCTTTCATGAATGCTGTGTTTAATTCCTAGAGTGTGTTTTGTGATATAATATTGTGTTATTTCATTGTGATATAATAGTGTGTTATTTCATTGTGATATAATAGTGTGTTATTTCATTGTGATATAATATTGTGTTATTTCATTTCACTTGTTGAGAAATGTGAAGAGGAACAGCCACTTCTTCTCTATCTAAATTTTTCGTTTTCCCCCAAAACTGTGTCAGTTGTGAATCTTGTGAATCTTGTACTCTAAATTTCCATGAAAACTGTGGTTAATTAAAATTCAGCTTAGTCTGGGAAATATGGCTTACAACTGAGATTTGACAATAAATACAGGCTACAAAAACATACACACAGAGGCAGATCCAGAACACCGAGAAATTCTTAGGTACCTTTCAGCTTTCAAAAAAGGACATTTCTACAGTCAATACTATTTTAATTGGTGTTTTTCTCAGGCTTTTCAATACATATTTTTATTAGGGTTATATCTTTATAGAATCACAGAATCTTAGAGGTTGGAAGGGACCTCCAGAGATTATCAAGTCCAACCCCCCTGCCAAGGCAGCATCACCTAGGATAGTTCACACAGGAATGTATCCAGGTGGGTTTTGAAAGTCTCCAGAGAAGGAGACTCCATGAATTCTCTGGGCAGCCTGTTCCAGGGCTCTGTCACCCTCACTGTAAAGAAGTTTCTCCTCATGTTGCGCTGAAACCTTCTGTGTTCCGGTTTGTAGCTGTTGCTTCTTGTCTTATTGCTGCTGGCCAGTGAAAAGAGATAAAGAGGTTGGCCCCATCCACTTGACACCTGCCTGTCACATATTTGCATCCATTGATGAGATCTCCTCTCAGTCATTTCTTCTCCAGGATAAACTAACCCTAAATCTTCCTTTCTATTGAAAGGAATTAATCTCAATCAATTAGCCTGTTATAGGGAAAAAAATCTGTGCAGAATTAATGTATATGTACATACGTGTCAGGGGACAAAGTTTAGACAAGACAGAATTTCAAATTAGTGTGGATTTGAATGGAGAATGTAATTTTGATTTGTCTCTTCTCTATTCAAATGAGAAAATACTGGTATTTTAGGTGATATTTTAGGCAAGGACAAAGTAGATATCAGCCCTCCACTCTGCCCTTCTGGCCAAGATGGCAGAAGCTAATCAAGTGTACAGTTCTGGAGCCCCCAGCACAGGAAGGACATGGAAGTGTTGGAGTGGGTCCAGAGGAGGGCCACGAAGATGATCAGAGGGCTGGAGCAGTTCTGCTATGAGGACAGGCTATGAGATTTAGGGGTCTTTAGACTGAAGAAGAGAAGGCTTCGAGGAGACCTTAGAACAGCCTTCCAGCATCTGAAGGGGGCCTACAGGAAGGCTGGGGAGGGACAATTGACAAGGTCTTGCAGTGACAGGACAAGGAGCAATGAGTTTAAACTAGCAGAGGGGAGACTTAGACTGGATGTTAGGAGGAAGTTCTTTCCAGTGAGAGTGGTAAAACACTGGAACAGGTTGCCCAGGAAGGTTGTGGCTGCTCCTTCCCTGGAGGTGTTCAAGGCCAGGTTGGACGAGGCCTTGAGTGACCTGTACTAGTGGGAGGTGTCCTTGCCTATGGCAGGGGGTTGGAACTAGATGATCCTTGAGGTCCCTTCCAACCTTACCATTCTATGATTCTATGATTCTATGTATATGCTCCCTCCCTGGAGGTGTTCAAGACCAGGCTGGACGAGGCCTTGAGTGACCTGTACTAGTGGGAGGTGTCCCTGCCTATGGCAGCGGGTTGGAACTATATGATCCTTGAGGTCCCTTCCAACCTTACCATTCTATGATTCTATGATTCTATGATTCTCAGCTTAAAGTGATAAACACTTATCTTAAACAGTGTGCAGCTTTAAGTTGAGAGAAATTGCACTTAAGAATGGCTACTTTCCCAAGAATGGAGAAGATAACTTTTTAATGACTCTAAGTCTGAACAGCTGAATACTGAAACCCATTTCAGTATCTCCTCTTTGTAACTCAGAGACAATGTTCCTAAGTGGCAAGTGTACTTGGTCTGCTGGTGCTTGCTGGAGAGAGAACACTTGATTTGAAGTATACTTCTAGGCATGTAACCTGGGTTAAAAGCAGATTCCACTAAATGTAACCCAGTCTTCACTTCTGAAAAGCAACTCCATATGCTAGCTCATATCTACCAACCTGAGTTCCACTCGTGTCAAGATAACTGCACTTCATAAATCACCTTTTGTAGTAACTCTCCTAATAATGGTTGCAGAAATTTTTTGTTCTATAAAAATGGCTTTCTTGCTCAAATAGAGCTGACAGGATAAAATTCTGATAGGGGAGCTCTGGTTGGAGTAATCTCAATTTAGAAAGAAATTAAATGGAGTAGTTGTGTTTGGATTCATGGCTGAGTTTTGGGAACGTGTATGAGGTCTTCATCCTGTTTGAAAGTAGGTTGTTTCATGGGAGATTGTGAAAGGATAAAGTATAGTTTCTGTGACAAATGTGTGACAGAAATCCTTAAATTAAACACATAACTCATCTTTTCTACTCAGTTGAGTATAACTGTAAAATTTCTTTTGATAACTAATCCAGCACAATTTAGTGTTATATGAAACCAAACTGATGTTACTTTTGATAAATATTCATTAAAAATGGAGATAAAGATCTGTGCTGCAAAAGTTTTCTTGTAAAGTATCCAAGAGTTGTCTGATTTATAATCACAGATCACAGAATCACAGAACTTGAGAGGTTGGAAGGGAACTCCAGAGATCATTGAGTCCAACCTCCCTGCCAAGGCAGGATCCCCAAGGGTAATTTGCTCAGAATTTTATAATAAATATCCTTAGCTCTCTTCTGAAACATTAGTTTATAACAGTTTAATCTATTTCTAAAGGTGAAAAAAAATTACTCCTGAGTTAATGATATAATATCTCAAAGACAACCTGGTCAGAGAAGATAAAGCTTTATTTTGATCTTAATTTATACCTTTTTAAGTAAATACAAATCCTTTCATTGAGATAAAGTATCAAATGAAATAGTCATGCTGGAACCATTCCTGGATTTAAATGCAGAGTATTGATATACATATTGATATCTACATCTATATTTATATCTATATCTGCATCTATATCTATATAGATATATCTATAGATATATAGATATAGATATAGATATATAGATATGTAGATATAGATATAGATAGATAGATATAGATATATGTACATATTGATATAATATTGATATAAGGCAGTAGCAAGCATGGATATAATGGCAGAGCATGGATACAATGGCAGAGCATGTTGTGTCACCTGCTCATCTCCTTTTATCAATACAACCCGAGACTAATGGTTCTTTGGACACAGAATAGCCAATCAGAATGGCAGTTAGCCAAGCTTGACCGTAGGAGGTGAAGCCATAGGCTTGTTTTACCCTCTTTAGGGCAGAACACAGGCCTTGCACAAGGCATGCACACGCTGCGTATGTATGCTTTGTTTACCACAGGGGGCAAACAAGTCTGGGCAGGCCAGAGTCCTCAGACTCAGTGGCTCCAGGTTCTTTGTCATTTTTCCCATGGTTGCTTCTCTCCATAGCAGAAGGAAGTAGAATAGAAAAACATGCCTGGGCAAGCCAGGACGTGTACAAGCCTATTTTGTCCTGCTTAGACCTAACACGACACCCCAACTTCCTCAGTCTCTCCTCATAGGAGAGGGGCTCCAGCCCTCCAATCATACTTGTGGCCCTTCTCTGGAGACCTTCCAGCACACCCATATCCCTCTTGTAATAAGGGCTCCAGAACTGGACCCAGTACTCCAGGTGGGATCTCACCAGTGAAGAGTAGAGAGGGAGCATCATCTCCCTTGTCCTGCTGGCCACACTTCTCCTCATGCAGTCCAGGATCCGGTTGGCTTTCTGGGCTGCAAGTGCACACTTCTCATCCACTAGCACCCCTAAGTCCCTCTCCTCAGCACTGCTCTCAAGCCAGTCACTGCCTAGCCTATATTGGTGCTTGGGATTGCCTCGACCCACATGCAGGACATTGCCCTTGCTTTTGTTGAACTTCATGAAGTTGACTTCGGCCCATCTCTCCAGCCTGTTAAGGTCCCTCTGGGTGGCATCCCTGCCCTCAACCTGTCAGATGCACCACACAGGTTGGTGTCTGTGATTTGTTTGGTTTGGTTTTTTGTTGTTTTTTTTTTTTTTTTTTTTTTTTTCCATTTTGTCACCATATTATCTTGAGACTGGCAAAGAAACTGAGTCCTGGTGAGCAATGTTATATAACCTCTTCATATTTTAAATGATGAAAGGAGGTTTGTATTACCAGCTTCTTACCAGCTCAGGATGGTGGACCTTTACTGCTTCCACCTTTCATCTTTCCTAGAAAATGAGGTATATAACCTTCTTATTTCACACACAGGGAAAAAGTGGCACAAGTTGATGTAAATCTAGGTGGAAAATGAGGCTTTGGTAACTTTTAACTCTGAATATGGTTGTTTTGATGTAACCATTAGCATGAAAAACAGAAAAATAAAACTACTATAAATCAGGAAAAGAGCATATTTTCTGATCTTTAGCTTCAATATAACATCTCCTGAGGGTGTAGGCTTAAAAGATCTTGATTTTTTTCTTCCCCCCTCCTCCCCTCCCTCAATAATCTATGTAATCTGTAAAATGATCAACTCTAGTGTGGGGACTAGGATTTAGAAACACTTGTGGCAAATCTGTAAAAATATTTATTTCATTTGGTGTTTGAACATGGTATAGAAGACCAAGGATAAGAGCTAAGTTTAGCAGAAAATAATTACTACTATAGCCATGCAACAAGTATCTGATACACCCTTGGAGCTGTGTGTCCAAGTACTCCATCATAGCTAAGGCAGGAAGCAATCCTCACTGTCTTTCTGGAGTCTATAATGACTCATTTGAAGACAAGAACAGGATTTGTGTTTCAAAAGCTGGTGACAAGGACAAAGGCAGTTTGGAGATTTAATTGAGTTCACCCTGGGAAGATCAATATGATTACTGCTCCCTCTGGTGATCTCTACTACATGACAACAAAATGCACCAAATAGACTGAAATTTTGAACAGAAACATTCCTAAGGCACAAATTATGCCTGGCAGAAAATGGGACCTCTTATGCCACAGATAGCTCTGGAGGAAGAATAGTTAGATGCCTTTTCTTTATGCATTTACCTGGTATTTACCTGTGTGGGAATTTCAGAAGCACTTCTCAACCTCAATGCTGATATAAATGTGCAGTAAAAATGCCTGTGGATGGATTCATTCTGAGTAGTTAATTGTGAGTTCTTAAACTGTAGTGGCTCTCCAAATAAGCTGCTCTGCCAAGCTAGCTGTGTTTCTCAGGAAAAGCTGAAAAGTTTTCAGCCAGTACATAACTAGTTCTTTTATTTTTAGACAGAGGTGAACATGACCTTGCAAAATCCAAATAGAATTTGGATTAAGAAGAAAGATTTTCAAATTTTGGGGCATGAAGAAGAAGATATGGGAAATGCTGGAGTTTGAAAGATCCCTTTACCCATGATAGATATCTTCAAAACTTTAGCTTTACTTTCAATTGTGAAACTCAGTCTTGCTGCTTTGAACTGACTGTTGCTTTGCATTGGTTTGGCTTGTTACTATTGCTGCTTATGAAGAATGGAATAATAATTTGAACTGCTGTGAACCAGGTGTGTTGTTTTATATTAAATTCATTTCACCTCTTCCACTCCCATCTTTTACTCTTTGAAATATGATGTGATGTGATGTTTGATATAGCTTATATATTTTATATCTGTTTTCTGTCCTCAGATACTGTCCCACTTCTACTCTTCCTTTTCTGTGTCTCTGTTTACCTGTTAATCATGTTTCATGCTACAAGAAATAATGAGATGCAGATAAACCTTCTGAATGTGGTTATTTTAAATGCCAGAACTCATACAACCGTGTCCAACATATTTGGCAGATTCTCTTATGGGGGATCAATTTGTTGAGAAACTTTAGCAAAGCATCTGTTACAGCTGTGCTGAGACAGATGAGCAGTGAGGCTCCCAGTCTGTCCTTCCTGGGTGTTCCTTGTACTGTGTCCCAGGAACCTCTACTTAAACTGTTCCTAATTTTACCTCTTTTTCTTGCAAATCACTATTATTTTTTTTTTTTCCACTCTAAGGCAGTCAATGCCAGAAATAAGTGAAACATGACATAAATGTCTTTCAAGACTCCCTTATTCAGCTTAACACCTAAACATATACTGCCAAATAAATTTTAAAATATTTTAACCTATGCTACAAAAAGAAAAGTAAAAATTCTATTACTGAACAAGAGATGATAACATGAATTTCGCTCCCATGTATGGATTGGTTCATGTTTTTTTTCCTACTGTCATGAACTCCCAGAATTCCTCCACAATGTCTCTATTCTTCTTCTGCTACTGGGGAAGATTATTTCTCTCTGTTTATTATTGAAGGGTTTGAGAAGAAGAGAGAACCAAAGTTTCAGCAGTTCATCCTCTGCTCTCCTGGCATATTTTTTTGTTGTTGTTGTTGTGTAAAGACTGGGATTTCTTCACTGTCTTTTCCACATTGACAAGCCTAAGGCTGTAAGGAAGAAGTTATTCTGTAAAAATATATTTTTCTAAGTCTCTCTTTTCCTAACTTCTATTCCAATGGGCTTTGATTTGCCTTATATTGCAGATGAAATACCTCCCTCTTGAATTTCACAGATATTACTACATTTTACTAACTTTTTTCAAAAAGCCTTTTCTAATTAACTTCACTTTGCCTCCCATGTAAATTTCATGGCTGCATGTATTTGCCAATGGATACCTACTGCGTTTGAAACAACTGCTGTGATTTCTGCTCATCCAATTTGCAAGTACAAGTCATAGAATCACAAAATCACAGGATGTTTGGGGTTGGAAGAGTCCTTGAAATATCACAGAGCCCAACCTCCCTACCAGAGCAGGATCACATAGATTAGGTCACACAGGAACACATCTGGGCAGGTTTTGAATGTCTCCAGGGAAGAAGACTCTCTAATATCTCTGGACAGTTTGCTCCAGTGTTCTGTCACTCTCACAGTGAAAGAGTTTTTCCTTATGTTTATGTGGAGCTTCCTATGTTCTAGCTTGTACTTGTTGCCCCTTGTCCTATCATTGGACATTACTGAGAAGAGCCTGATTCTATCCTCCTGACACTCACCCTTCACATACTTACAAACATTGATGAGGTCACCCCTCAGTCTCCTCCAAGCTAAAGAAATGCAGCTCCTTCAGCCATTCCTCATAAGGGAAATGTTCCACAAGATTTCTACCAGGTTCTGCGTAAAAAACAGAAGACAATAATTTGAAGAGTTATTTTCCTTGTCATCCAAGAAAGGCTACTGGATGAGTTCTGGCAGCCCCCAGAGATGCACTGTAGAAGAGGGTCAATTCTGTCTATAGCTAACCCACTCTGTAATCTCTTTGGAAACTCAATATATCCCTGGCAAAATTTTCAAATATATGCATAAACAACCTTTTCATGAATGAAATCAAGAGGCAGTTCAATACTACTGTGATTATAGAAACACAACAATAGCAAACTCATATCTACAAGAAATCCCATCAGAATTTCAAAACATATTTGACCTGCAGTCACTGCTTCAAGGATAAGAGAAAGAGTGGACAGTACTGTGTCTAAAATCAGAATCACAGAATATCAGAATGACTGAAGTTGGAAAAGGTGTCTGGAAGTCATCTGGACCAGTCCTTCTTCTCAAGAGAGATCACCCAGAGCCAGCTACTGGCTAATGTTCAACCTGATATCCATCATGATCCCCAGATCCTTTTTCTGTCAAGCTGCTTTCCTGATGTGTGATCCCCAGCATGTATCAGTGCGTGGAGTTTTTCTCCAGATGCAGGACTTTGCACATTCCCTCATTGAATTCCATGAGGTTCCTCCCTGTGTTTTTCTTCAGCATGCTAGTATCACGCTGAATGGCGGCACAAACCCCTGGTGTACCAGCCACTTCTTCCATTTCAGCATCATTGCAAACCTGCTGAGAGTGCTCTGAGGTTACACTACCAGTTAGTGGCTCCAAATAGATTTTTGCTGCTGATTATCCTCTCTGGCCCCAGCCACTCAATCAGTTTTCAGTCCTCACTCTCTGCTCATCCAGCCTATATCTACATCAACGTCTTCTTGTGCTGGTTTGAGGCTAATTAGAATATTTTAATAGAGAAAATTACACTATAGGCTGTGAAAGGAAAACATCATGATGTCTATTTCACTCATAGGCTTGCTGAAAAATTGTTTTGGGTAGGGAAACCAAAATATAGATAAGTCAGTCTCTGTCTACCTCTTGCTGGAACAGCAGCTGGGGCGGTCTAGCAGCTTCTGGCTCTGGCTCCTCTGCTGATTAATCTACAGGATTCCTAACCACTGGCCCTAAAGAATGACCCTTGTTTATTGTGAAGTGCATCAAACAACACATAGGAGCAATTCCTGATTCCTCTCCACGGTGTACTGGAGTACATACATCATCACTCTCATTCTCCTGTTGTTTCTGCAGCTCCTTTCATGCTAGGATTTCAAACCTATTTACACTTGAATTCCCATAGCTTACTGGATTTTCATATAACAGATTTTATTTTCAAAGCAATTCAACAATAAATCAAAAAGAGATTCCAGATTTTACAGCACTTGCACTGGCGGACCCAGTCTCTGGACCAACTTCCACAAGGCAGGGGACAGGATGTGAAATAAGACTGAGGAGTAGAAGTGATGTTATTATGCTGCACCGACAGCCTGTTGCTTTTCATCTCTCAAAGCCTTTGCACTTTAGCTCAGTAACCTGTGGGGCTTGCCATTTGCCTCTCATTACTATTGTCATACTGAAAGACCCCATGAGGAATAAAGCTGGCAACATCTTGTCAGTCTCTGCTGCCTCCAAGACCACACATTCAAAAGAAGCAACTGTCTACAGACGTTTGTTTGTTTACACAGAATTAACAGATGGGCATGAACCATATGCAGGAATCATATGGTGTTCTCCCTCTTTTCATGGTCGTGAAGTCTGCAGCTAGGAGGTTCAATATTGATTACTTGTTCTCCATTGTGATTTTAGCGTGCTGGCAGTTTAACCAAATTGCCTACATTGCCTTAGCCCTCCCTCTCTGTCAGAAGGAGGCAGCTCTAAGGAGTTAAGCTGCCTCCAGTCACAAGTTGTGGTAGTATTGAAAGCATTATATAGGTATCATATTCCTCCAAGTCAGATATCAAAGTATATATTTCTGAAACACGACAGCAGGCATTTTTCTAAACTTGAATGACATCACTTTTATGATCTCACATTCCAGTATTCCAGTATCAAGTTGTTTCTGTGTTTAAAAAGCTTTGCTATTTTCTGCTTTACTGCATGGTAATGCCCTTGCTTTTTGCTATATCCTGAGTGGCTATGGAGATAGTGCACTCGTGCCTTTTCCTAGTTAATTTTTGTGTACTTGTCCTTTGCAGCTCACACTAACCCACCTAATGCCTTCACTCTTTCTTCTTGGAGTGTGTATTTTGACCAGACTTGATCATTTCTAGACTTTACTTCCTGCTGTCTCACACCTTTGCTTGAAAGGCAGGGTCTGAAACTGACAGGTGAGACTGGCCTAATACAAAAAAAAAGCACTTCAGAAGTCTCTCATATAATACATCATTTTTTAGGCAGTGTGTTCATTCCTTATGTTTCAAACTCAAGCTATGATCCTCTGACAACTAAAAGGGTGATACAGGAGCAGAGAGGGGCTACAAAACAGGGAGGCAAGAATGCTGCAATAAGAGTAATATGCTCTTTTGAGAGTGGGAGCACGGTCAGTCTGTGATAAATGGATACAGGCTGTGATGACAGCCCAGCAGGACTAAAAGCATTTTACTGCCATCTAACTTGCTTTCCCAACTTGCTCTAGAGCTGCTAGCACAGGGCAGTAGATAATTGATTACTGCACTATCTTTAGATAAATTCAATATCAAGAGCATATTTTATCTAGTCCATGAATTTTTTCTCAGCGTGCTGGTTTATAGTGCACTCTGAGAGTCTGGACTTGTTCAAGCTCAGCTTCCTTATCTGTCTGTGAAATGTGTTAGTCAAAATGTCTTTGACACAACCCTTGTAAGGTGAGCTTTGCCTCCATTTCAAATCTGGGCAAAAAGCCTCTCATCAACACACCATAGAAAGTAATCTGTCTAATCCTACTAGCTAGAAAGAAAAAAGTTAATACTCTTCCTTCCTCACATTAGTAGTCAGTAAACACCTCTTTGAATATATTTTATACTACACAGAAACATAAATTGCAAACATTGTAAAATAAAAACAAGTGTCTCCCTTCTTTTATCCATGGATGGTAATTATAAACAATCCATATGCCAATAGGGCAATATTTTATTTTATTTTATTTTGTTTTGTTTTGTTTTGTTTTATTTTATTTTAATTATTTAGTTTTATGTTTATTTTACATCACAGAGTTTCTTTAATGCTACTTAAGTACTATTCAGCAAATTTGTGAATTATGTCCTACCGTGATGTAATTACCTGGATCTTCTAAAATGGATTATTTCTGTCTTATGAAGAGCAGCTGAAGGTAAAGGGATTGTTTAGTCTGGAGAAAATGAGGCTGAGGAGAGACTTTATCACTCTCTATAACTACAAGAGAGGAGATTGAAGTGAGATGGGTGTCAGTCTCTTCCCCCTGGTAACAAGTGATAGAATGAGAAGAAATGGCCTCAAGCTGCACCAGGGGAGATTTAGGGTGGATATTAGAGAAAAGTTCTTCAGTGAAAGGGTCCCCAGGGATTCCCCAGGGATGTGATTGAGTCTCTATCCCTTCAGATTGTTAAAAAATGTAGAGATGTGGTGTTAAAGACATGATTTAGCACTAGACTTGATAGAGCTGGATGATGACTTGACATGGTCTTAGAGGTCTTTTCCAACCAAAATCATTCTATGATTCTGAATTTAGTGTTCCTCAGGTAGCACTTCAGAGTTATCCTTTAACATGCAACCAAGAATCCTAAATATTACTTCTAAAATTCTAAAAATCAATGTATGTATGGGGCAATGGGCTTAAACTGGCAGAGGGGAGATTTAGACTAGATGTTAGGAGGAAGTTCTTTACAGTAAGGGTGGTGAGGCACTGGAACAGGTTGCCCAGGGAGGTTGTGGATGCTCCCTCTCTGGATGTGTTCAAGGCCAGATTGGATGAGGCCTTGAGTGACCTGTGCTAGTGGGAGGTGTCCCTGCCTATGGCAGGGTGTTGGAACTAGATGATCCTTGAGGTCCCTTCCAACCTTACCATTCTATGATTCTATGATCCTCTAAGCCATCAGTGAAGAGAACTGCTATGCTTCTCTAGATCTGCTTCTTTGAAAATAACGCAGGTTAAAAACCCTTACACATAGCTGAGGGACATGATGAAACTATGTAAGAGTACTGCAAACTACAAATTTCCTCCCTGACACTTAACATTTATGAGACCCATACATAATTTTAACACACATATACATATATATGTATTGAAAGGACAGTAACTTACTTGCACTTTCAAGTATAGGTATTTTTTCATTTGTTGCTATTTACATCATTTTGTATCTGTCTTGTGGCTACATGACCAAACCCACATTTCTGGCAGTCTACCAAATGGAAGTCTTTCATCCTGATATTTTTTACAGGTGCTTGTCCTGTCCTGTCCTTTCCTCCTAACTTTGGTTACACACCTATAAGCTGAGATATGTCTGAGTGGATGCACGAACACAAACCTTAGTAAGAGCTGTTGGTTTTGTAGCTTTTCCTCATGGGGAGCAAGTTGCAGTGTTTTGCAGAGCTCCACTCATCTATGAAGAGTAATGAAAATTCTGAGATTATCATACAATATATTTATCTTTAAAAGATACAATCAGTTTTTGCACACTGAGACTTTGACCTTTCAGATAACTTTCCTTCAACACAGTAATATCAAATAAGGCTTTTTTCAATTTAGTTCCACACTGTGATTCCATTTCCGAAAGCTGACATGCCTGGGAAAGGCTCTGCAACCTGCCTGCATCTACAGGCAACAGAATGTAAAGGGACTTTGTTTAGTCTCCATGACCACAAGCCTTGGCTTTGTTATTTATGTATAATTTAAATCCTCTAAAGTGTTTTGTTTTGTCTTTATTTTTAGTTCTCATTTGGAAGTTTAAACTCTTGCCACAGGGATTTAAAACATCTGTTGTTTTTTAGCACAAGAAATGATGGATATTAGCTGCTTGATCTGAGAGAGTTATTGGATAAAAAGATATATTAAAACTGACTTGGCCACATATTAGAACTAGGTTTAGAATTCAAATACTTCTATGTGTTTCACATAAGATTTTAAAGGGAAAAAAATGTAAAGCATCTGTCTCAGGTATAAATTAGAGACTCCTTTCGCTTCAAGAACTGCTCCTCCAGTGCTGCTTTGTCAGGGCTTTGTTTGATATTGCAGGAATTTTGTTGGACTGATGCAAACCAAACTGTTGTCAGTTTTGCCAGTTTGAACTTCTGATGCAGTTGATACTTAGCATTCTGCAATGGGAGGAAGGGCACCACTTCAAGGAATTTATATACCTGAGCTTTCAGAATTCTCTCTTCACATCTTTGTGAGCTTAGGACAATCCTTAAATACATATTAATAATGAATACACTGTCTTGTTATTGTTGCATTTTTGAAAGAGATTCCTATGAAATCATCTAGAGATAACATCTGCAGGAAACTGCTTTGGATGTTAAATTATATCAGACCTTGCCACAAAGAATTTCATTAACTAAATGAAGACGTCCCAAGGAAATTTTAGGTAGATTCAGGGAAAAGTTAGAGAATACAGTTTGTTGAAATGTCTTAACCTATTTAAATGTGAAGTAGTAAAAGCTTTACAGATGTTGATAAAATATGTGTTAATTTATAGACAGAAACAAATGTACATTTCACTCTGAAAAACATGGTGTGTCCTTGCCCATCCTCCAAACAAAGCCAAGAAAAAAACCCCCAAACACTTATTTTGTTTCCTAGAAACAGTTAGTTTGAAAGGAAAAACATCTCATCTCATAGATTCAATGAATGATTTGTGTTGGAAGGGACCTTCAAAATCATCTAGTTCCAATTTCCCTGCCATGGGCAGGGACATCTTCCCCTAAAACAAGTTGCTGAAAGCTTCATCCAACCTGGACTTAAGCACTTGCAGGGACAGGGCATACAAAACATCCCTAGACAACCTGTTCTGGTGTCTCACCATCCTTACTGTAAAGAATTCCTTCCTAATATCCAGTCTAAATCTACTCTCCTTAAGCTTCAATTCATTCCCTCTTGTTCTTCCACTATGAGCCCTAGTAAAAATTATCTCCCTGGTTTTCTTGTAGACCACCTTCAGGTACTGAAAGGCTGCTCTAAGGTCTCCCCAAAGCCTTTTTTTTCTCCAGGCTGAGTTTTTACAGCCTGTCCCCAAGGGAAAGATGCTCCAGCCCTCTGATCATCTCCATGACCAACATCTGGACCCATTCCAACAGTCTGATGACCTTCTTATGCTGGAGGCATACTGGATGCAGTACTCTGGGGGTAGGGGTGGAGGAAATCTTTGTGTTATTCCTAAATTGTAAATAACTGTAACTATATGTAGATATATTTTGTACATAAGCAATGTATTATATGCTTTCAGACTTCAGTTTTGTTGTAAACATAGCTTTATCTTGCTTCCAAACCTTCTGAGTTAGTCTAGTAATTTTTAATTTTTTTTTTTGGGTGTGTGTGTGGAATGATAATTTTAACCCTACTACACCTTCCAGGAAATCCAGAGACAATTTCAGCAAGCTTAGAGAGTGACTAAAGGTGTGATGCACCTTGACAAAAGATAGAATTAGCAAGACTTCAAAAATCTTCAGTGGTTTACATCAACGTATGGCAGTTTCAGTAAACAACTCTGATTAAACTAAAGCAGTTCAGTGAATCCTGTGGGTATGATACAAACAGAGTGTGAACAGCGTTCATTATGAATGCAGTAAAAGTGACAGATCTCATGGCACTCAGGAAATTAAGACAGTTTTAGGAAGAGATTCTGGAAATGAAAAATGCAGCTCAATAAAATCTGTTATCACTTACACATCCCGCTGGATAAAATGCTGAAATTTAGATTTTTAGAAAACCGACTGTTTTAATTCATGAAAAGTCACAAAAAATTTCATGAGTATAACTGCACACACTTTTGAAACTCACTGTTAAGGCTGAAGATGCTGAAGTACAATTAAATGTATTTGGAAAAGCCTTCTTGAAATGAAATTGATGGAGGAAATGTTATCTTTCTCCAAGGATTACCTGTGTGGAAGAGAATCAGACACTAGGGTGATTAGAGCTGTGAGGATGTTTGGGGGATTTGAGCATGTGCCCTATGAAGAAAGGGTGGACAACCTGGAATTGTTTAGTCTGTGGAAGAGAAGATTGAGAGGAGGGGATCTGATTAATGTCTATAAATATCTGAGGGGTGGGTGTCAAGTGGATGGGGCAAATCTCTTTTCACTGGTCAGCAGCAATAAGACAAGGAGCAATGGAACATAGAAAATTTCACCTCAACATGAAGAGAAACTTCTTTACAGTGAGGGTGGAACAGCACTGGAACAGGCTACCCAGAGAGGTTGTGGATTCTCCTTCTCTGGAGGCTTTCAAAACCTACTTGGATGCTTTCCTGTGTGGACTACCCTAGGGGATCCTGCCTTGGCAGGGGGGTTGGACTTGATCTCTGGAGGTCCCTTCCAGCCTCTAAAGTTCTATGATGATGTGATTCTGTGATGATGTGATTCTGTGATGCGAGACACCTGAGAAATTTGGAAAGGTTTTGTTAATTCTGCTTGGGTTATGGAAATGTTCTCGGCTTTCACTTAGGACGATGATAGAAAAGTAACGTGGAATTCTACTTTTCCACAAAATAACATTGTCCAATCTTCTATGTCATTGTCATGGTTAAACTCTATGTGAACTTCAAATTAGAATATTTGATTTAGAGTATTTTGGCATTAATGCTCCTGGATATTTGCCAGCCTAAACTGAATTGCCTTGCCATGGTGGGGAAAACACTAACTCTAACTTTTCCTGAGCTTACAGCCTTCTGTAAAGGAGCTAAGGAGCTAAAGAAGGCAATGCCCAACCCCACACTTTCATAGAATCATAGAATCATAGAATGGTA